>JAQQAE010001183.1:0-26819 GCA_029823295.1 Pseudamia nigra
GATAGGCTCCAGCACCCCCCCCCCCGAAATTATTTTGTTAATTATTGCTCATGTTGCTGCTTATTTTGTTCATTTTGTCAATTTACCCGATTATGCTGTTCATTTTTGCTGATTTTGTTCATTTTTTTAAATCAACTTTGTTAGTTCTTTTGTTCACTTTTGTTCTGCTAAGTTTTGTTAGTTTTTTTTTTACCATTTTTTCTGATTTTGTCTTGTTTTTTACATTTTGTTCAATTTTATCGCTTATATGGTTCATTTTGTTGATTATGTTTTTCAGTTTGACCAATTTTTTTCATTAAAAAAAACATAATTTGGTTAGTTAATTTCGTTCATTTGATCATTAATTGATCAATTTTTTTCTGATTTTATAGCTGATTTAGTATTTTCCTCATTTTGTTCATGTTTTTATAATCAGCTTTGTTATTTTGTTCATTTTTGTTCTTGTTTGCTTGTTTTGCTAAGTTTTGTTAATCGATCATTTTTCTGATTTTATGGCTTTTTTTGTTCAATTTTATTGGTTATATTGTTCATTTTGTTCATCTCCCTGATTATGTTCATTTTTGCTCATTTTGTTGCTTGTTTTGTTCATTTTTAATCATCTTGTTAGTTGTGTTGGTCATTTTTTGTAATTGTTTGCTTGTTTTGCTACATTGTGTTAGTTTATTTGATAATTTTTCAGATATTATGGCTTATTTTCTTCATTTTTGTGTTCAGTGTTATTAGTTAAATTGTTAAATTGCTGTAGTTACATTCATCTGGTTGTGTTATTTGATATTTTTTTCTGATATTATGGCTTATTTTGTTCATTTCTGCTGTTTTGGGCTGACAAAGCAGAAGTGCATAACATGACAGTTCCCCGTCATTTGGAGGAAAACACATTTTGTGCCAACCTGACTCCTACTCACAGTGAGGCCACATGTAACTGAGTAGACGTACACTTAAGTCATCACAAAAGTATCTATGAGAAAAAAAGTACTTTGCTAAACAACTACTCTCAGAATACATTTTTAAAAAATAAACTAATCAAGTACATGTAAAGAAGTAAATGTACCACGTCTGCTTGCAACATAATAAAATAAATTGTACATGTTCTTAGACAATCATGAGAAAATACACAGGGTAAACGACCAATAAATAAAAGCCAGTGTTTATCAGGTTTCCTTTGAGACACCATCCCACAATAATGTGCTGTAATTATTGCCAGTAAAGAACCTTAATTGATCAATCAATCAATCAATCAATCAATCAAACTTTATTTGTATAGCACCAATCATAATCGCCGATTATCTCTAGGCGCTTCACAATTCAAGGCCGAAATCTTATGATGGTTTTGACATAGCTATTGCATTAATGATGTTGACACAGTCATTAGCTATGTCACCTGGAAAAAAAAAAAGTCTTATTTTTACAGATTATTCCAAAGTTAAAGATTAGACCCACTGTCAGCCAACATCCATCCAGTGTTACGTTTACAAACTCCCACCAACAATGAGTCATGGCCAATCTGCAATATTCACTATTGCATCTATATATATTCTGAATGTGAGTAATCTGTTTTGATTGAGCGTGCACTAAACCTGATGTGTGAAGTCTGCATGCGCCTCTTAGAATAGAATCTCCAGGAAAGGTGCGGGTGTTTCGTCGATCAGTGTGTTAACACGGGGAGTCACACCTCCTCAGGCTCTGCATCCACCACTACAGGGGACACGAGCACTTCATGTGATGTCAGCTCACAGTAGGATGTGACTATGTTTAGTTCAAAGCATTGATTTGTCATAACGGTGACATTTGTAAAAATATTACTGCATGTGGATGTGTCTTGGGGGGTGGACATGCTGATGATAAAACAAGTTGAATCATGATAAAAAAAAATAATTAACCACTTTATGTTCAGAGTGAAATTAGCCCTCAATCAAATTACTCTGATTTGATAAAGATGGCATTTCTATGTATCAGCATTTCAAGCAAAAACAGCAATTTTTTTAAAAAGTGGAGCAGAGCAATATGACTGTAAATGCTCTTAGAATGAACATTTTCTCAGTCAATATCAATAATTATCAAATGTCCAGTCATTCTATCCTAATTGTTTTCACACAGTGTCCACTACACTGTCATACAAAAGACAAAAAGTAATGAGGCAACATTAAATTACAAAATCAAGGTAAGAAGCAAAGCAAAATGCAATAAGTCAGACTATTTTGACTTAAAATGAAAGGAATAATCATAAAAAGAGCAAAATGTCCAAAGAGTGGAAAAAAATAATAAAAAGGAGCAAAATTAGATTACAAATAAACAAAATTTGAAGCAAAATGAACAAACAAATCAAGAAAATGATCAACAATGATGCAAAATGAGGGAAATTGAACAAAAAATAAACCAAACAGGCAAGAAAATACCGTACTCAAACAAAACTTTGAAGTCATTTTTCTCTATTTCACTGTTTACTGAGTTACTGCACTTTGCCTTTGTGGGCAGTACAGTTATTTACATTAAAAAATCCATTCATCATCTTCTGCTTATCCAGGTTTGGGTCGTGGAGGCAACAGCCTAAGCAGCCAAGTCCAGATTTCCCTCTCTGCAGCCACCTCTTCTGGGGGGACCCCAATGTATTCCCAGGCCAGCTAAAAGATATAGTCCTCCAGAGTGTCCTGGGTCTGCTCCAGGGTCTCCTCCCAGTTGGACACACCCAAAACACCTCTCCTGGGAGGTGTCCAGGAGGCATCTGGATCAGATACCTGAGCCACCTCAACTGGCTCCTCTGGTTGTGGAGGAGCAGCGGTTCTACTGTGAGCTTCTACCAGATGGCCAAGTTTCTCACCCTGTTTCTGAGGGAGACAAGCCACCCTGCAGAGAAAACTCATTTCAATCGCCTGTATCCTGGATCTTGTTCTTTCAGGCATGACCCAAACCTTGTGATTACAGGTGAGGGTAGGAACGTCGATCGACAGGTAAATTGAGAGCTTTACCTTTCGGCTCAGCTCATTCTTCACCACAACAGACCAATACAACGTCCGCATTACTGGTGATGCCACACCAATTCATCCTCCCTTTATTTGTGAACAAGACCTCGACATTCACATAAAAAATGTTTAGTTATTTGACCTTGTATATGTATATTGTCATCTACATTGTGCCACCGACTATGCGTCTTCCCTGTAGTTCTGTGCTTCCTCCCCCTCTGTTCTCTTCTCACTCCGTAAGATTGTTTACAAGTACCACAAAACTCAAAATGTCAAAAACGGATAAGCTTAAAGCTGAGGCGACGAGACTGTCCTTTTCAAATGATCTGTAAAAGAGGCAGCAAAAAAATATATTGCAAAAACAAAAAAGATGCAACACAATGAAAGTTTAAAATCAATAAAACAATAAGCAACAAAATGGAAAACAGGAAACACATGAGGTAAAGACTTTTTAAAAATGCAAGACAATAAAATAAAAATGCACTTCTAATCTGATTTTGTTTTGTTTTTTTTTTTTTTTAACTAATTTTACACTTGTTCCATACCATTACATTCAAATAAATGACTTTTTATTCAGCTAAACAAAAGCATTTAGTGACTAATTTACCAGACAGTGTAAACAGAAGGACCCTACAGGCAAACAAATGTGTATCATGATGAATAAAATGAGCATTTCATCACCTAGTCCTAAAAGAAGGTGTTTTATCCCACTAAAGTAATATTGAGGACTGAGTGCTCCAATTATTTTTACATAATTGTATTCTTGACGCAGACTAAAGGAGAGTGAAGAGATTGTGGCAAATGTGTGCCAAAGAGATTTTCTGACTGCGTTGTTGTTAGTCTTCGTCACCACTGGCACCACTCCATAAAGTTCACCGACACTGAATAAGTTTACACATTGACTCAGTAACAATGATCACACATTGATGCAGATTCTGTTGTTTATCCCCTCAGCTGTCATCAGTTTTTCTGCGTGTCTATGCCTCAATTAATCTGAGCTCTCTATGGCATACTTTCCCAGATCATAAAAACAGCCCACCCACTGACCCAGCATCCCGCGGTTCGTTTTAAAGACATTGCACGGCGAGCTGATGGTTACTCCCTGTAGGAAAGCCGGACCCACCCTGCTCTTATGTTTCATCTGACCTATGAACTGCATCACGCTGTGTGTGTTTGTGTGTGAAAAAAAGCAGATGCACTCACCGGTTTAGGAAGTCACTGCTAGAGTGCCAGTCGAATTCCTGTGATACAAAGATTTGTGTGTTATGTCATAACAGTCTCTGGAGATTATCCTACACACCTTCAACATTATTGATCTTAAGTTCATATTAAGCATAATTTTGGCCTTTTCTTTTAATGCAAATCTAATTTTTAGTATTTTTTTGGTTTAAAAGAGATTAATTTGTGTCAACAGAAATGCATATTAATCACACATATCATTCCATTTGTGATTTGTCATAAAAACATGATTATTTAACAAACAGTTATTCCACATGCACTGTCTACCAATTATTCAGCATATCATTCCCTTGTAACCAGGCAGAACATGTTAGTGGTTAGCAGATTTAGCAGTGGGTTAAACAGAGTGCAGGTAGTGTTTAGGCAGACCACAGATTTTCAGAAAGTGCGAATTAGTGAGGACCGCAGGCGACTATAGCTTGGCAAGAATTTGCAGAGCAAAAGAAGTAGAGGATTAGAGATTAAAAAAGTGGCTCCTCTCAATAAATAAATGCAGAGAGAAATTAAAGCAAAGAAAAGAGGGCAGAGTGAAAAGAGAGTTCAGATCAAATCTTCAGCTCTGTGATGAAAGGTGTTTTCAGGTGATTTCTCCCAGGCAAACACTTCTCTAAATCAATGACAAAGGTGAAAGCTGTCAGATCGAGTAACCCTAACCTCACGTTTAAAAGCCGACATATGCGCAGGAATAGGATCTCTGATGGACCAACGTATTTTGACCATATGGTGCCCCAGATGGAATTTTAAAGTTCATCAGTTGGAAGTAGCTGCTTAAGCATTACCATTTGAAACAGAACAGGTAACATGACATGAGCCATCCTTTTTCATTATATGCTTACAATACAGAAGCGGCGTTAACGTTAAAGGTCGGAGCAGGTTAGAAGGCCACTTGGCTTTAAGTATTGGTTTTGCATTTAGTTCAGTGTGGAATTTATTAATCAAAGCTACCTTTTGTTCTAACCCTTGACTTGAATTCTTATAATAAAATGTACTATTCTGCATGTATACACTGATGTTAAGTCAGTATGTGAATCAAAGTTGCCCTTATAAGCATAGGCAATGTGTAGTTTTAGAGGAAAAAAACCCATCATCCCAGATGCTACATTAATTCAACATCAAATAATAAAGACAATACAAAAGATCACTGAAATACACTGTAATTTTTAATAAAATGCTATGCAAGTCTTACAAAAGGCAGGTAAAGCAAGAACACACACTTCTTTCCTGTATTTTAAATAATACTGTCATTCTGTCTTTCCATTGCATGACCTAATGTAAGGCCATTTGACCTCAAAGATTGGTTCAAAATACTGGTTTCCAAAAACCAGTCACTATTGTCAACCAGCTGTATGTATAGGCCCTTTAGGTGGGTAATTGTAGAGTAAGCTCAAACAGCAGATAGAAAAGTTTAGCCTGCACTAAATGGAGTGCATAGCTTTAAAACCAGCACAAATATTTGCCAGTGACAAGATAAAAAATATCCTTTACCAACCAACGCAGCATTGTCAAATGAAAGGAATATAAATTCTTTCTGCAGAATATGCATAGCTTTAAAGAGGCAACCATTGGCAGTTGGTAATGTAAATAACTGAGCACAAAAAGAAAACAAGTTACATGTATAGTAAAAGCACAGTACTTCACCCACAAAATATGCTCCAAGTTAATTATGCAAATAAAACCAATATCCGAAGAAATATCAGGCAAGTTTTCTGAGAACTCCAGGTACTGAAGTATTAAATAATGGTATCAAAAACTGAAACAACTGAACATGACATAAATTAATATGTACAGTAGAGTCCAAAAACAGCACGCACGGCCATAGTGTCCTAGACCTGAACAAACTGCATCCTCTTGAGGCTGAGATGGGGCTTGTAGTCAGAGACAGGGAAGATTGTGGGCAGTGTTAAAGGGATGATGACAAATGTAATGGGTACTACAAAAGTTTGGTTGAGGAGTAGTAGTTGGTAGTACTAGTAATACCAGGTAAATATGGGAGGTTTGGGAGAGAGGAGTGTGAGAAAGCCCAAAGCTGCTAAAATACAGCTTAACATTACAAAAAAGGCACTGAAGAAGGACACAAGACAGGAACAAGAAGCCCCGGACAGGAAGCACATCATCAGTGAGTCAATAGCTTAAGTCGCGTGATCCAACTGACCAGTAGTGAGCGTTCTGCCGTTTTACGCTTGGAGATGGGGGCAACGGGTGTCTTTTTCATGTCCTCCTGGTAGGGGATGGTGGCGCTGTTGTGGAGGTCTGAGTTGGAGTAGTAGCGACTGCCGCGGATGTGGTCCACTCTGACAAGTTGTTGTTCCCCTGCAGGTCTGTAGGGGGAGGACACTGAGGGCACCTCCTCTGCAATGGTGGGGATCCTCTCATTGCTCAGGTATCTGCAAAGAAGATCTTCACCTGAAGCGGACAAGAAATGAGAAATCCGTTTATCACCAGCACTGTTGGTCAGCTCAAAATGAATGTGAAAACGTGCTTTACATCAGTCAGTGAAAATAGAAATCTTTGGTTTCTGGACTGATGTTTTCAGGCCAACTCGGTTGCCATTTCCGGGTTGCCATTCCAAGCCAAATGCCAGAAGTGACTATATTTGGACAAACAGGGCAGAGCTGCGGAAGTCCAACGAATCATGGGGATTACGGATAAAACAAAGCTGAACGCTAGCTGATGTGGTAAAACTTTATCAAGAATTGTCTAAAATTTAAAGAGCTATCAGTGTAAAGTCTAGATACCAACTGGAGAAAAGCTGTCTGTCAGGAAACATGATTAGCTACTACAAATAGTTACACCATTTGGGTGTGTTTTGGTCTCTTGTATGGTTGTGCATTTCATTCTGGCAAGATAATGGAAAAATTTTTTTTTTTTAATTACAAAGGTACAACTCAACCCAATTCTGCAGACAAGTGGAGCTGTCATCGAGACCTTTCAATCACACCAATTGCCATAATACCTTAATAATGGAAAGATGAAGCAGAACATCTCTCAGAGGGTTCAAATAAAATATTTGTGACCATGCTGATCATCTTTCCAGAGATCCAGTCAGTGCTTTTGGGAACCAAAACAACTGGCGCTTCAGAGGCTGCCTTTGGTATTACAACTGGCCTCAGTGCACACCACCACTCCTTGCCCCAGGGTTCCAACTTCCTTTTATTTTCATTGTTCAGTAATATTCTCAATTAATCAAGTGATCCCTTAAAATGCCAAAATATGCTGAGAAAATGTTTACTATGCAGCCTACTTTACATATATCGCAGAGACCCTAACAAATAGCTCCTAAAGTGAAAATAGTATTGTCAAATTCCTACCTTTGGGCATATTTCTAATGGTGTATGATCTCTATTGTTCACCCCTATTTGCATGTATACCTTTTCTTCCCTGTGCCCAAGGCTTAGCGTAGGGATCGTATAGGCCAACACACGTATCCACGGGCATAGACAGAGGCCGGGGCTTTCCTGGAAACACAAATGACAAATTCATTAATATTCAGAACATGAATTCTGTAAGTATTTGTGAAATATTCACAAGATTTTAAAACTGACCACGTGAGGGATTGTGCTCTCTCATTCTAGACTGAATCACATTAGCTTCAATGGGGCAGCCGATGCTTAGTTTGTCATAATCTCCGATGGTGCAGCGCCTTCTGTTCTCGTGGTCCAGAAAGGAGTTGGGTGACTCAGAGCCCTTTGGTCTTTTACTAATGCTGGAGAAGGAGTCCGTTCTCGCCTCTCTGTGTGGAGAAACAATCATTACATAAGGACTATGTGTCAGGGCTGGTGGGCTTAAGATGAAAACAAAATGTGCTGTGGGAGTAGAGGGAAGTAAGTGATCTGGGGTGCACGCTCATTATCGGACTCCTCAAAGGTCTAGGTGAGGAAATGTGGCAAAGGTTAACTGCAAGGCTCACTGCAGGGCCTCTTCTGGAAGTTGTCCCTTGAGGAGTTTTGTAGTTTGTGCTTAACACCCTAACTTTTAGAACTGCAACTATTGAATAAAACTAGGCTTTATTGGTGCAGATAAAAGTGACAACTCACCGTGGGGTGTATGGCACTTGAGGAGGAGGGGGGATATACAAGTCCAAAATAGCAGGTTTCTCCTTTTTGGTTGATCCGTTAGCTGAGCTGCATGGAGACTGGGCTCTGATCAAGGAGGTATTGTTCTGGAAAAAAAACACAATTATTTAATCAACACCTTGCACATCACAATAAAAATCAACGACAGCCAGTGTTTGCAGTTTCTATCCAAAGTCTCTTTTAAAGCCCAAATTAAGACGGAGTACTAGAAGCTGGTGACTGGAAGGAGTTCACCAGATGTGGTGAGACATTTAAGTGCTTGTGTGTGTACCTCAAACCTTCTTGTTTGAGATACGGAAAAATTGAAAGTTTGAAACAGTTGTGAGACATGTACTTAAAACTGTACTCATTTGCCACAGTTATGTTTCCCCAACACTCAACAACATTGTGTCCCTGACTAAATGTCCAGCGCTTACTCGCTGCCTCAGACCTACATGATATGTGTGATGACACAGTACAGTTGAGATGATATATTAATGAATAAACATGTGACTTGTGTGTGATTTCCATCAAATGGCTCCCATGTGCACAGCATAAACACAGTCACAAAGCATCCCCTGTCCTTGTGAGTGATTTGTCTTCGCTTTCCCTTTTGGAACTTTTATCAGCCTTAAACTATGATGTCTGATGCTGATATGCCAGTGTACTTGTTAAAACAAGGCACTGGTGGACATGTTGATATTAGCCACCTTTGTTTTGAGAGCCTCTTTGCTGCTTTGAGAAACCCTTTCTTATCTGATAGTGGGTCATCTTGCCTTCTCAGACAACACATGATAAGACAATGCCAGAGCCTAAATTTTGGTATTCTAAGTTTACAATGGGCTTATTGTCTACTAGATTCCTCGCTGTTAACAGAGTCGCAGGTGGAGGAGATGTGGTGAAAAGCTACACCAAGCCTAATGTGGTCATATGAAGGAGAATAGCAAATTGGATTACAGAAGTGTAACCTTATTAAGACAATATTTAGCAGCTACCCCTCCCAGAGCTGACCTTTCTCTGAACAATAATCATTTAGGGCATTTTCTTGTGGTGAATAACGCCTTTTATTTTCCGTCTTGTTGTTTTTTTTACTAATGCCACCAGCACTACATTACTATTGCAACATCAAAACTGTGTGCTAATAAACCAGGTACTAAAAACCAGACTAAAAACTGCCTGAGCCTCAGACTGAATGACATCATGAGACTTGTTTATTCTCTGGCATTGTGCGTGAAAAAAAAACCCATCAATGCACTATTCAGTTCTGCCAACAGCACTTTCAGGGTGGCTCTATGACACTTGTCTGAGCTTGCCACTTTGGAACCACCTCCTTAAAACCCTAATAATTGGTTCACAACAACTAGATACACAGGCTTTTGCGGATCTTCGGGGATGAAAGGATGTGCAGTTTGTATGCGAATGCATGTGTACGCACCTGTGGTACTGCTGGCTTCCAGCGCATGTTCTTGAGTGGGGCTGGAGTGAAACCTGTTGTGCCCGTGGGCCTTTTCTTCAGGAGCAGAACTACACCTTTAGGGTCCTCCCTCAGTTTGGTAACCAAGTTTTTCAGCTGCCAGCCCACCTGGGAAACAGGATGTGACACATAAAAGCATACACTCTCGGTATTGAAAGTGACATACATTATAAATTTGACTACATAATGTGAAATGGTATTCTGCTCTTACCACTGTCTGTTGGTTAACTTGGATCACCTCGTCACCTGCATGGATCTTGCGGGTCAAGTCTGCAGGTGACTGAAGAGCAAACGTACATAGAGAGGGTCAACCACTCAAACTCGTGATAACACTTGATTTCATGATTTATACAAATGTGTCATAAAAAAAGCATACCGAGGCGAACTGTGAGAAAATGCCACCCCTCTGTGAGTATGAATCACTTGAGTTGTATTTCATTTCAGCAGATGTCAAATGGCATTAACTAGTTATTACTGGTGATGATTCAGGTCCTGATTCACAATTAAAGACCGGAGGCATGAGGATCCAACCGTGGCATTGATTCTGATGCATTAGTCACTGACTGTGTCAACCTCGGGAAAGATAGAACTTTTTGTGGAGGATGTTTTTTCACTCCAACAATCTCTGAATATCACAAACAATTCCCTTAACAGATAAGCAGTTCTTAACTCCTTCAGATTGTTCAGTTTGAGCACTGGAGGAAGAAAGTGAGGAGGAAGATGAGGAGTAGGATGAGAGCTAGGTGTTCTTGAGAAGGGTGCAAAAATCAAAACATTCTGCAGTATTAACAGAGTAAGGAAAAGATGACCACCTGGGATCTTGTCTGTTATCTTAAGACCACTTTAAGGCACAACATGAAGGCTGAAGCGATAAAACGCTTGAGATGTCTCTACAACTGTGGATAGACAGGATACCATCTTACCATGTGCAGTGTTTTTTTCTTAAAGGTGAATGTAGTATTATTCATGAAATTATTATTGTGTTGACTTCATTCATGAGGAGATGTGTTTTGCATTTATGAAGCCTGTACATAGTTCAGACAGGTGTGGTAAACTGTTCTTGTGCCTAATTTTCTGTCAAATCACTGTCATCCGTGCCCTATAAACCCCTAATCAGCTGTGCCGTTAAAATCTGGCCAAGTCCATTCATTCTGTTATGCTGCTATGCTTGCGTGACCATCACTCACCTGCAAATCCAAAAAAGAATCTCCTTCACTTTCCCAACATCCTCCTGAATTAAGCTGAATAAATAACAAATAACGGGGGGGTTAAAGATCTTGGGACCCATCTGTGTCAGGCTTGCTAAGATCGTCCCAGAGCATCTCTTGAGCTGAGTCACCGCCAAAATTATAATGTGTATAAGCTCTTATAAATGCATTTAAATAAGACGAGCGTCCTGCCTGAATCTCAGCTATTTTCTAAATGTATTAATAATATGGGTCCCGAATTGTTTTTGTGCCCAAAATTTAATAATTTTCTGTTAAGTAAGAGCACAAACAGCACCTACACCCCTCCCCTCCCCCCCCGACCCTGGGGAAAACCCTGCCAACCCATTAAACCTCTGTAGTCAACGTAATGTCATACTTACATGTTCAGTGGTTCCCGTGATGACATGTAACCCATCGTAGGTAGATTTAATGTACATACCCTGCAGGAAAAAGACACACAATAAACATTACTTGCGGTTTTAGTTAAATACAATATCTCCCTGAGGGACAGATATCTATGACAGGTATATGAGGGTCACAATTTGACACACATTGCTGACATTCCTTGGTCTGTGAACCCATAAAGCAGACAGTGGGTTTTGGGTAAGAATGAGAAAGATTAAAAAAAAAAAAAAAAGTTCCCCTGGCATTCCTTACCAGACCCTCGCCCGGTTTGATGTTGGTTAGCTGGACTTCCTCCAAACAGGCAGACTGGCTCATCAGGGGGTCAGATGTGGTTCTCACAGTTTGATCACAGATGTTGTTCAAAATTTTAGACTGCAAAGAGAAATGCAAGCTAAAATAAACCCATGGAATGCCAACAAGCACATTAGTCGCAGTAATATGCTCAAGCTCTGTAACTGAGGTATCATGTTTTACTGGTTAGAACAAGACAGTTTCACTGCTCCTCGTGACACATTAGCTACTCTGGTCTAATTGCCTTACTCTGTATGTACATGTGTGTTTATGTGAGAGATTTAATAGGCTAAAGGGGTCCATTAGGGTGCCATTAACTGGATGTACATGTACAAAACACTGAAATCAGTCTTCTGCACACAACACTGCTTTCTACTTGCTTCAGGTTAAAAACTTCAATTTGTCTTAATTAGAGGGGTGTTTTCTGTGACTGCCATTCTCAATGTGCACTTTGTTTCAAAACGCACGGTCTTCGCTTTGTGTAGATGTTATGATGGAGCTCAGGAGAGAAGTAGGGAATAAAACTGAAAAGGAGGAGTCAAAATGGAAACAAAAGATTATACCAAAAACAAAACACATGAGAAAAAGAGCCCAAGAATGCTATGAAACAATTATATGGTCCGAGTGTCTTAGCCCTGATGTGGACTTCTGTGTCAGAAAGAGAGACAGGGTCATAGAAGAAGCTCAGGCTTGGTGTTAGCTCAAGAAATCTGGAGAGTGTCAGAAACAGGAAGCAATGATTAATGGGGAGGGCGTATTAGAGCCGCTCCGTCCACTGGCAACCTATAGCCCCGGCTCCGCTATTCACTTAAAGTTGACCTTGGTGCTGAGAGTATGTCACACAAATTCTCTGTGAAAAGAAGTTTACTCAAACAGTCAAATGAAAGCTTTCCACATTTTATAGGAACTTCTGGGTCTCATTCAGTTTCCATCATGGGGAGCAAGGTGAAGAGATATAGTATACTTACAACTTCCAGGATCTTTTCTTCCATCTCGTAAACACTGCAGTCCTGTTGCACAGACAAAAGTGATGACAGATTAGGCCTTTCAGTAGTAAACAACTGGGAAGAGGAAGAGGTTATTCACTGGCTAGAGAGGGGAAAAGTATAGGGGTTGAGTAAATACGATATAATCAACATCACAGATATAGAACTGAGAAAAATGAAGAACAGCCACAAAAAACAGTTGTTCAGAGTGAAATTATGTCTTCTGGCAAAGCTATAATTGCATGATGTCTAGTGTGGTTCAGATAACTATATTGTAACAAATATTATGGTTACACAAATATTATGATCATATAGTAACAATGTGCAATGAGACAGAGAGAAATAATATTAACTGTGTAATGATTTTCAGAAAAACTTTATCTAAGTTGTTACTAGCTTTGTTGTTTGATACATGACTGCTTTCCACAATGCTACTACAGTGAGTGGGTGGGCTGGTGGAGGCAGGGGTCTTGAAGTCAAGCAGTAGCTATGATCCTGGCCATTTCTGGAAAGAACTGTAGATAAAATATGCAAACTCAGCTGGAGGACTGACCAACATTCCCTCCAAGTGTCCAAACTCTGCAGTCAGACTGGACACAGCTGAGGCAACAGCCTCCACTGACAACTGTGTTGTTAGTGGTAAAAGGGCCCACATTTAGAGAGGGGAGGGGGAGGATTTCACTGTGCATGCAGAGACCTCTTCATGTTTATGCACATGGCTCTATGATACCATGCCCTGAGGGAAGCCATCCATCAAAACACAGGTGAAATACTGCAGTCTAAACTAAAAAAAGAAAAGTAAATACATCTCACAAACCAATAAGCCACCTTGTCGATGCAAAAGACAGGAAAAAACTGGCATTGTGATCCCTGGTAGGATTGGTGACATGCATAGGCATGTGCCATGGACAAAGCCAGCTCTGTTATTCTTTTAAAATCCATTGTGCAGACAGTAAATGGGGGTCGCATAAGTTTTTCCATACTCCCATAGCTTGCACATTCCGCTGGACTAAAGGGGAGCGTCTGAGTGAGAATCACCCGACTGTCTGTGGCCTGAAGCAATGACTGCACATAAAAGCAGCGTACAGTACACACAATGCTCGCTAAACACATTTGAAAAGCAAAGTCCATGTTTGAGATCCTTTTTGGTAAAGTAAAAGGCATGTGCCACATATAACTTACTGGAGGGAAAAATAGAACCCGTGTAAACACAAACTGTGAAAAACAGTATATTTTCTGAAGTCGGCCAAGAATATATGGTGGTTTGAGAAAGAATGTAGCTTCGCTTGCAGAAAACATGCTACTGCATATTTTCTTCTTTCAGAGACTGATCCATGTTTGGAAGACGACATTGTCAACTGAGCCAAAAGTGATGATTTAAAAATATATAAGCCTATTTTCAGAAGTTGAAAAACAAAACAACGTTTTATCATGATGTGCCTGGCACATATAATCAACATTTCTCTTGTTTCACTTTACTATCTATTCATGTCAATACAATATTGCATAACATATTTTAAGATTTATTTGTTAAAACCAAATTAATCCCGTCTTTGTCAAAGTGTTTCTGGTAGACAAAAGCCAGATCACAAGTAAGTGCTGAGAGAAGCTGAGGGACAATTCCTTATGTGTACTGATCCCCCACGTTATAGACTTGATCCCACAGCCGGTGTGGATCAGATGACTCTCTATGTTCAGCTCTCTGGGTCTTTGATCTGCCACCAGAGCGGATTTGCATGGTCAAGCAATGAAGTGGCCAAGAGAGTAATGCTGGCACAATGCGTGAACCTGCTCTGAAAAAAAAAAAAAAAAAAAAAAAAAAAACATGGACTGCAGTACTCCAAGCCCAGCCTTCTGATGTGTGGCATTAACATATGATGGATACATTGAAGTTTCACTCTTCAGTCTACCTCATGGAAGATTGTTTTTTTTTTTTCCCATTTTTGTATTGCTAAAAATAGAGAAGTAAGTTTAATATCATTACAATTCAGTAGTGAGAAGCACAGACGAAAGAGACAGGGGTTGATGAAAAACGGATCTTTGGAAGTGTTGACCTCTTCACCATCAGGTCAGCCATGCAGGGTGATGCGCACACAGTTTTATGGCTACGACCCATTGTGTGGATATACAGGCCTCATTCAGGCAGAACACATAAATTGTGTGATTTGAAAGAGTCTAGTTCTTGGCTGAAGTTCATGAACATGCAGGGCAGACCCCCGCTGTCCTCCCCCACCATAAAACTGATCATTCTGGCACTCTCTTGTGCAACCTATTTTATTTAGCTGTGTGGTTGATATGATTGCCTGCCTCTAATGAAAAACAAAGGGATTCCAAATGGTTTACACAGTAGAAAAGAGATTTATTTATTCAACAAAGTATTACATTCTCAAGTGATGTGGAGTTGGAACTGAACTTCCCTCATTAGTGTTTCATACATTGCTATGGGAGATTTACAATAAAAATAATTGTGAAATGCATCTCTCCACCTGTTGGACAAAACTATCACTCAAATCTTACAAGGCTTTTTCAACACCTATGAGCAGTTTATTCTATGCTGTAACCTCTTCATTTCAGATGGCAGTATAGGAAATGTATACCCCCACTTTCTCTGGAGAACCATGACTGAGGCACCCATGGTAAATCACCAGAGCAGCTGAAATCCCAGACGCTGGTGAGGAAATAGGCACTCTGGGAAAGGAATTTATTTTGATGCAATACCCCTCTAAAAATGACACCTGCAGTCTCAGCAGCCACTTTACAGAGTAAATGCACTGCTTATTAAGCTAGGCTTGAGAAAAACTTCACGGAGAAGATAATAGCTTTGATTAACAAAAAAAGCCTCTAAACAGCTTCTTTTGTTTCTTTAGTTCATGAAACTGACAGGCAGACTGTAGCTGCACTATGATGCAATGCTACAGCAATTCTCTGCAGAAAGTTGTGAAATATGATTGATGTAGATGTATGCAGATGCTCTGCTTTCACAGTTATCCATGCATCTGCCAGGACTGCATCCTCATCCCTACAATAGACCTACACACAGGAAATGCCTTCAGACAGATCATTCTCCCCTGGAAGCATCTTAGAGAGGCAAAACAGGAACCACATGGCCGCAAGAGTAGGAAGTCTGAGGAACGTTGGCAGGCCCCGTTAAAATCGCGCCACTGGGTTTTATGAAACTGGAAACACAAAAGCAGCGTTTACCATTAAACGTCCCCACACTAAGGGGGTCTCTCATTAGCCAGCGAGAGAGGAAAAAGCCCAAGAAAAACAGCAGCATTTGCAATAATGCACTCAGACTGCTGGCTTTGGGCTCATGTCGTAGCTGCCAGACCACATTTCCCATAACTCTTTTCTCCTTTACTTTATCCTGTGTCTGTGCCCCAGAGCAGGTTTGTGCACAGTGGAAAATCCATTGAGAGTATGTTTGTGTGTGTGTTTCCCTAGGGCTAGCTATATGTGTGCTGCTCAATTTCAGTGGTGTGCAGACCTGCTGAACTGTGGTGGTGAGCTCCAGGCACAGCTGAATTATCTGGTTCTTAGTGGCTGTGAAGTCACTGATCCCTGTAAGAGGTGTCCTGAAAAAAAAAAAAAAAATGAAGAAAAGGAGAACATTAGGAACCAGAGATGGACTGCTGAACACTGCTGCATTTGGCTACACTCATTCACTAAAATCTGATCTCGGTTATAAAATAAAATGCGCTAGAAATAGTATGTCTGGTAAGTTCCTGGCTATTACACTGAGCTTTATAATAGACAGGAACTTACAGTAATTACTATGTATTCCGGTGACTCAGACTCAGGCAAGTCAGACTTGGTTTTGACTCAAGAATGTCACTATTTTTGTGCCATTATATCTCATCTTTCCCCTCTGCCTTTCATCATTCCATCTAAAACACACACTCACAAACTTCAGAAATATAGCCCTAAATATGCACCATAAAACCACCAGGGAGATTTTGAAAATTTTTGGTGTATGGGTCATCATATTAGATTAAATCTGACAACAAACTAGAAAAACATATTATTGTGGCGCATGTCATCCTTTACACATATACACTGACTAAATTTAAGTTCCATAACATGCACAAATACATTTTGCAGAACTCAGCTCTTATATTAACATATCTGCTATTTACATCACAGTGCCACTGTACCCACACTGACCAACCTGCCAAAAATACAGGAGCTTGATTTCAGCCACCTAATAGTAAATCCTGGCAACCTACTTTTTTTTTGCTTTTATGATGTTATGAGCTTTGGAGCAGGTCAAGAGGGGAGTACAGACGACTCTTCCAGCATGTGGAAAGACATTTTTAAAATCGACAGCAAAACCTCAAATAGCATTAAATTTTCATCTAAGAATATCAAGTACCACCCAAAGCATTACCTGTCAAGCCAAGCCAGAAGGCTCTTTGCAGCCCCAATAAGCTCGACCACAGAGGTGAGGAAGTCATTGGGAGGTTTGCGTGATGTGCTGCAGTCGTACACAGGGCTTTTCCTGCGATCAGATGTGGCCATGTGTAAACTGTTGGTGGCAGCTCGCATCCTCACAACCAGATTCTTCAGATTGTCTGTCTCTACCCCATAGTTCTGATTTAGAAAAAACACACAAACAAAAAATACACGATTCGTTAATAAATGTTAATCAAGAATCAACTAAGATCTAGAAGGTTGTATTTACAGCAGTATTCCCATGAAAGAAAAAAAAAAAACATGCTGATTCCTGTACAGTGAATGTTTTTAATCATTTCTGACAGATTATGAATGAGTACAAGGGAACTGTAGCATGAAATCTCTCCTTTTTCCAGGTTGCCCAAAAGGTGCGTCATGAGATTATACATGCACCATCACCCGATTTCTATTGTGCAGAGCAAAATTTGCATTCTTGAGCGAAGACTATTTCCTGCTTTTTGTATTCCACAGATTTAGGACCTATTCACATTTGCAAAACTATATATTTTTACTTGTCATAAGTACAGTGAAGCCGACTGTGCTCATAGTGGCCCGTTTAGTTTCAAAAACAAAGTAAGTGAGATTGAACATGACCAAATGATCTTAAAAAGCTTGTTTTTAAGCTCTTGGGCCGCAGTATTTTGATTGAATAATTGGTTTTGCAGTAAGGTGATGTTTTAAGGTGGGCAGAATAAAATTAACCTGGCTTGTGCCTGGTAAATATCTTACACGTGTTGCATTGCTGCCAGAAACACTGCTGTGTGTGCGTGCGCATGCGTGTGTGTTATATGCCAACAGCTAAGTAAAAAGTCACATGTTTGGCAAAAACAGAGGAGATCTGCAAGTGGTTAGCATCAGCAATGATTTTATTCCACTGCATTTCTCCAACAAAAACATACATATCATTCCAGTAAGGAATCAGGGAAGTAATTGACTAGTCAAACAGTAGCTGTAGACAGTCATACTTCTGGTTCTCTTTATATGAAATGAATAGTTGAAACTTCCAATCTTCAAAGAACAGATGAGACAAAAGCAACAAGATTCCCCTACAGCCTCACCCAGTCTGAACAACACAGCTCAAACAGAGCGTCCACACAAAGGGAGTGTGTGGGCATTTCAGAACAAACCTGCTTTTTCATTAGCAGGCTAATCACACACCAACAGGAGCTCTGACTGGCCCACAGATGTCCAGTGAGCTTTTGTCCCGCATTTCCAGCTAAGCTAAAAAGCATGCCTGAATAAAATCTGTATTTCTGCTCAACTACATTTTTTTAAATTCTCACAACATTCTAGCCAAGTGCACATTTTTTTACTTACCTTTTTATAGCCATTCAGTAAGAGATTCAAGAGGGTAGAAGAGTTTTTTGAGTGGGACTTAGCTGGGGCTCTATGAAAGGAATCTACGGTAATATAGCTGTCCTTGGGGGAATTGTGGAATGGCGATCGCTGTACAAAACCTTCTTCATAAGAATTACATGCATCTCACCGTAAAAGATGATATAAAATTATGAAGCTTGTAGCCTTGACAGAAACTATGTGTACACCAGATGGAAATTTGCACCTCAGGATAGGTTTATATTGTCTCTTAAGACAGATTCATGTCTTGGCAATAGGTATATACATTTACAGCTGCTCTGTGGCTTATGTCACATACTGTGTACTCAATTGGACACAGCTCTAATATTTCTAATACGTGTGTGAATATCATGGGGGTCATGGACGTCTAACAAATAAAAAAGTGTTGGGTTTCCACATGGACTCCGCAGAAGACATTATGGCTCAGAAACGTCTAGTAAAATTAAGTGAAATGTTCTTTGCCTGTCCCAAGACAGCAGTTTGCTCCTGATAGCCTCTGGGTGGAAGAGAAGCACGAGTATGAATGTTTCCTAAAGGATTGTGAGGCAGAAGGTGAGGATATCAGTCACCATGATTTAGACACGAGTGTGCTAACAGGACAGTAGAGGTTCCAGGTATTAAATTTGTTTTAATATGGCAAAATACATCGTGCACTCATATCTAAACATCTTAAAGTTAGGAGCTGTGCCTCACAGCAATATCTCACCAAGATGAATGTGAGCATAGCAACAGGAAGTGCCTGGCCTAACAGTAAACAAAAAAGGGAGAAAGTGGGGGCAGCAGATTGTGTGAGAACATAGGGGTTCTGGGTGCTGGTGGGCCATGTTCTTGTCGGTAGCAGTGACCTTGCGTCAGTTAAAGCCAATTGAATCGGGGGCCTCACTTCCTCCCATGGGGTCTGTGGAAAGCAGAGGCCTCATTCTTAATAAGGAAACCCCTAACGGACAAAAAACATTTAGTTAGCACTGCTTCAATCAGAAGTGAAAGGTTACAGAGAGTCCAACATTCCTGGCTCAATATTACAAGGAACATAAAGGAAATATAATGCGCCAAATAAGAGACCAGCATACACTGTAGACAAACACACTGCTAGAGGAAAATTTAATCAAACGCAAGGGCAAGGGCTTATTTTAGATAATGAAACCATGCTGAATAAGTACTTTGGAGGCCAAATATTTGAAGCAAATTGAGATCAAAATTGTTTGAGATTTCACTGTCTTGATGCCAAGGTCTTAGGGGTGAGCAAACGTCTGGGGCTGATTATTACCATGTTAAAAGAAGTTATGGACTTCAGCATGTGCATATGGTACATATAGTGTGATAAATACAGTATATCTGTCAAAGACAACCTTTAGTATGTCAAAAGCTTCCATGTGCCAATATTTTATATCCCAAAAACCATTCAGTAAAGCTGCATATTCTGAGGTAATAATGTCCTTGTTGATCAAATATGTGACAGCTTTAACACAAACATCACTGCAAGCTACAGACTCCAGTAGAAGAGAACATACTGAAGTTTAATGTTCCTTTAGGGTAAAAATAACCAAGCTCCACATGATGAATGTAAAGCATTTTAAAAGAGCATAAAGAGAGAAATGCTGACACAGATCAAAAAAGGGGGGACCACAATCTGGGACTTTTATGGCGCAGGAAGTGATAAAACTCCAAATCTATCCCATCTGCTGGAAAACCTGATTTTCTTTCACTTGGAGCATAGACAGATTTCATCCTGACTTATTTCTTCATGCTCACTAGTTTAAGATGAGATGTATTTGCCAGTTCTTCTAAGCAATGTCTTCATGGCCTATGGGGTCAGCTACTGGATGAAGAAAGAAGACATTTGACTGCATCATTTAGAAGTCCCTAACTTGTCTTGACTATTTTGTTTCGAGAAGACAAGGTGGACATAAGATGCAATCTGCTGGAATATGCCTGCCATTGGGATACGGTTATAAGGCGTCATTCTCCTCCGTTCTGGTATCTACATGTCCCTGTGGCTATATGGATGACTTAACACTCTGAGGTAGTAGCTACATACTAAAATATCAAGTTCCGTAAAAAGATGTGTTTTTGTTTGCAGTTTTCTTTGGCATGGATTTCATTAGTTAAAGTAACAGCCTGCTTTTGGACATGCAAATATTCCACCAAAATGACTTCTCTCTTGACATTATGTTGCAAAGTCACTCTTGTTGATTCATTTAAAAAGATACAAACAGCCCAGAGATGTTTTTTCTTATACCTCAATGGTGGTGGAAGATGCCTGGCCATCTGCAGGACTGGCACAGCTTTAACAAAGGGTAGAAACAGGTCTGGCTATCAGGTCATTTTATGGTATAGATTATGTTACAGTGACTCTTTAAATAAAGGAGTGGTTAAATATCCAAATTGTACTTTATGAACTGATTATTTTACAGTTATTAGTGGCTACATAAACTATTCCTGCTCAGAATTAACCTGTTCTGTGTCACATTCATGCTCCTCTGGGTTGTTTCTATTGTATTTTTTGCATGCAGCTACGTTATGTGGAAGAATGTAAATCTTCCAACGTTTCTGCTATTTCATGATATACCAGAATTTTGCCTACAGAGTGAGTATGAGTAATAGACTACATGGTGGGGATATTGCATACTAGCCACCATAAACCGCTCCATAGCTTCAAATATCTAAACAACTCCGAGGGCCCCTTCTGACCTAGTCTCTTGTCTTCATGTCACCACTGTTTCCCAGTGTCTTCTGGCTGCTTTGTTTGTTTGGTGCCTCCACACCCGCTGAGCTCTTTGGGAAATAATGAACCTTTCTACCTCGCTAGTTCCTTCTACTACTGAGCCACACATTAGCAGAGAAGGCAGCCACTGATGGGAAGAGGGGGTGGTGGTCAATGACCAAAAGACAGGCTCGAGCAATAAAGATATCTACTGACCAGAGCGCAGAGTAGATCGACAGCCTCCAGCACTAGCTCCTGGTGTCCGATCCGGGCCACGCCGAGCTCCTCGAGGTCTTGATGTGTGATCTTCAGCAGCTGTTCTCCACTGATCTTCTCCCGCTCAAAGTTGCAAATATATTGCTGCAGGCTGTCATCCAATCCTGAATGCACGTTAAGACAAAGGTAAATGGAGGGATTCATTACTCAAAAAATAAAAACAAAAAACACTGGCCTGGGCAAAATAATATACCAATCAGTTTTATTGACATTTTTCAGTGTAGTGAAAGTGTGAGTGTGTGTACTGCAGATAAGGAACAGGTGGGACAGCCATCTTGGCTAAATAAACACACCATTAACGGCTGAGGCCTGTAAGTCAGTTAGGCTGGTTAAACAATGGCTATATTTGTGTCTGATGAGTATGTGGGTGTGTGCAACTCAAATAAATGTACTACTATTTGGAGCTCCAATTACAAGTCAGTTGGACCGTTATACTACCAACTGCTCAGGTCATTGAACATACAAGGATGCAACTCAGAGGAACATACTGTAGTGTACTGCAATAGCCACGTCTATGCGCTTCCTGCTGGGCAGATCAGATTGAGCTACATAGACTGTGTTTCTGTATGTATGCATTACAACTCTCAGTGTGCCTCTAATAAGTTTTGGGACAACAAAAGTGAAGAACGAGCTTTTAAGTTCGTGTGTGACTAGCTGTGGGCGAAGAAGTAAACAACATCTTTCTACCCATCAAAGAAGGCACAGAGAGGGGGCAGCTGCACATGAATGGCCCTGTGCCCTGTTTTTTTTTTTTTCAAAAAAAGACCTGTCAGCTGCAAGATACTTAATCCAAACCTATCACACATGCAACAGCATGGGATAGGATAGGGAGAGTGTGATATTTAAGTTGCTAAAAGCATTAGCAGATAATTCCATGCATATAAAATGTAAAGCATGTAGTTCTGGGTGTGTTCTGTAGCAATCCAGCCTTTTTTGTGAATGAAACCTCATGTCTTCATGCTTCTGTGACACTCAGCCTGTGGATATGTTGTGAAGCATATGCATATAAAAGTGTGAGGGGATTTATTTTTAGATTTACTGTAACATAAAACACTACGATGCATAGACCACTCGATGATATCCTTTTGATCCGCTGACAAAATTCTTGATACTCCAGTGTTGCAGTCATTGGTGATTTTTAGTAACTGATGTAACAGGTGGGAAGAAATTCATAGTAGAACTCCCATGATATGCTCCATCGTATACCCACAGGCCATTAAAATTCCATTATAAAATCAAAGTTCACTTATGACACTTTTTGATCCCTGAGCAAAATGTCTCAAGAGCTCAAGTCATCTCAGCTGAATCAAAGGGAAAATCCATCAAGGCACGTTAACCATTAGCCTTCACACAAGTCTGTTCCAGTTAGGCTGATTAGATTTTTCTCCTTCCTTGGCATGCTAATTCCTAGGAAAGTCTTCTGAGAAATTCAAGCTTAACCCCTGAATGGCCACGACTTCGCAAGTGAATCCACTTCACATTATAAGTCTGTGAGGGAGTGAGCACTGGCCTCAGTCCACCACAACACACAGGTTAAATACAAGCACAGGGCCAGTAATGCGATTAGATGAAACAAAGACTGGGATCCAATAGGGGGTAAACTTTCTCTTTCCTGCTGTGTTAAAAAGGCATTTCCTGTGGAATGGTGCCATGCTCAGTACAGAGTCCCCTCAAAAACCAGAAGAACAAAGGGCATGAGAGAAGTTGTGGTTCTGGTTACAATGGGACTTTCTGAGACGTAAAATGTGTGTATTTTAAGGTCTGGATTCCCAAAATTACCAGACAAACTTAATAAAGAAAAACAATCTGTGAAAGACACAATCGCAGAAACAAATCTGCAGCCACAGAAATGGATTTATCCTCTCCTCTATGTTGTTTTTGCAGTCATGTTTCAGAAATGGCAAGTCCTTAAAGGGTCTGGTATACATAAGCTTAAAATTTAAACAATTCTACGAGTGTTGACATGTGAAAAAAGGAAACCCACAACTTTGACAGTACTTGTGAGGGAGAACAGGGCAAAATATGCACCAAAAAGAGAATTAGGTGAGTCAAAGGCCCTGTGAAAGGGACATCACAGCAAATTTTCCCTATGGATTTAGCCATTGATGCCTTCAGAATAAAAGGAGGTGTTCTTACAGGAGGCTTATAAAACATTTATTGGGCCTAGATCAATGGCTGCTGTGTGTAGATGTGTATGTGTGACACTATCAATTTTCATTAAAGGCAGAGAAACTAGTAAAGGACATAGAGTGTCATGTTACTGTGAATTGAGTAAAGGGGAAGGAGAACGGGACGGCTGTGTGAATGATTTCAAAAGCCTGTGCAGGATGAAATGCTTTGGAGGAGTTTTATGGCCTCTGTAAACCACTTGGCAAATGTCTTCAAACCAGTGCAAGTGGGTAGCTGTATAACAGGCAACACTGATGGCAAATGTGATTTTGCTAGTTAACTTGGAAGTCATTAATTGTCCTCCAGATTAAATGTGATTACAAACTTACAGAAAAAAAATTAAGTTTGTTACAATTTTTTTTTCAGTGATTACAAAATATCAACTAAAAAGCAGTCAGAGAGTGCAGACCTTGGTCTTCATAGTGAAAACCTACGCTCAATTCCCCCATAATGCAATTGCACCCAAAAATAGTACTGTATTCTTAAGTATATTTCAGCCTCATTATTGAATTCTTTGACCATGAAAACCTACCATTAACATTTGGAATCACATACATATAATAAAAGTAATATTTCTATTATGGTGGTTTTCTTCTGGATCTAATGCCGTAAATGTTGAAGATATCTGCAGGCACATTACTGAATAGGCAGTTTTTCCACTACAATTTGGTGTTAGCTGTAAGTATAAGCATTCTGGATCACTATATCCAGAATACTGCCCATATCTGGATCAAACTTTTTGGTTTGATAGAATCTGTTATGTTGTTATCCTATGTTTTTTGGCTAAATTTTCTGGGTGTTATTTGTGGAGTTACAAGGACAAATGTTGAATTTGGCCCTATCTCACAATGGTAAAGAATCCTTTAAAATTGTCTGGATCAGACAATGATCCAGATTACTCCCAGAATCTAATCAACTGGTCCTTGTGCCATTTCTGACCTGCTGAATATTTCATCCAAATCCATTAACAACTTTTTGAGTTATATTGTGAGCAAACAGAAATAAATAAACGAATGCGGGCAAAAATAAAATCTCCTTCGTGGAGGACATTAACAAAATTGCATACAAGTAAAGACAACACTTGGTTTTTATTCTTGAAGAAAGAAGAAGACGAAGAAGAACGATATATTGCACTTTTCTAGACACTCAAAGACATCTGCGCCAACAGCCTCACCGACCACCACTCGGACAGAGCAGGGTTCGAACTGCCAAACGCATTTATGAATACAAACAGAAGCGTATAAATACTAAACTCACCTCTCAAAAGTGAGGACTGACAATCTTCTTCTCCTTTCGGCTGTCCCCTTCAGGGGTTGCCACAGCAAATCATCTGCCTCCATCTCACCCTATCCTCTGCATCTTCTTCTCTCACACCAACTACCTACATGTCCTCCTTCACAATTAATCAAAGATTGAAAATTGTTATTGGCAAAATGTAAACTGTAATCTGAAGGCCACTGTCATTAGCTAACTGAACTGATCTTGTTATCAAGATTTTAAAAATTCCTAAAGCAAGTGAGCATTGTTCAAAAATGCCCCATCCTGCATGTTTAGAGGCAAATTCTGAAAAATTCATGCTCTGCTGCATAAAAGAAAAAGTTTGATTTTGTTTTTAGACATACTGCCACTTAAAAATAACTGCAATGGAAATAAAACATACCTGACAACAAATAATAACGCTGTTAGTGACATATAGTTAAAAAAATCCATCTCTTTGACAAAGAGGAGCATCTGAGTGACGTCTGTCAGTGTTAGTGATTAGGAAACAGTGGAGCAGTTAATTAAGAAAATGAAGTTCTGCACCTGCCGTTCACTGTGAGGTCTTTCTTGCCACCCACCATCTTCCATTATGTAAACAGTGATTATGTACAACAGGTTATCAACACAACAGTTTTGTTCTGTGTGTGCACACTCAAACAGCTGGAAAAGCAAGAATCCTCCTAGTTTAGAGACTAGGAGTGGAACTGGGTTGTTTTGGAGAGCTTCTATTGTAAAGCTATGCAAGGACACATATTTGGGAAAGTAAACAGTCCTTTCAAAGTGTATTCTTGTTATAGTCACATTTTCCATACAGATGCACAAATACAGCAGATTAGGTGTTAGGTGGCCTATGGAAACTCCAGGTTTGTGTGTTTGAACATAGCAGATTGGCACATGACATTGAAGTTCAGTGTTCAGTGCCTTTAATGCAGCTTTTGGATGCAAGTGTTTCTTTCTCAGGGGCTTGATTACACTGAAAAAGAACCAGGCCCAGTCCTCCACACCTCCCCCAATTTCCAACCCCTCCCTGTATAAGTGGGAGCTGCAGCCACCCTGCATCACACACATAAATGTGCACCAACATGCACTAATATCCCCAATGGGTTGGCCAATGGGAAAGCTACAGGGTGTAGAATAGCAAAGCCACTGTAACTCTGCTGTCTTTATTTGTCAGCCCAGCCTCTGAACCTGTGGGGAACGATCAGGAATTCAAGTCATTGTTCTCCACTGAGCAGCCCTATTGTGGGAATTCACAGCATTCTGGCACAATGGTCTCTGGTTGGACCAGGATGTGCTGTAATTAGAAAGAAAAAGCTCCTCTTGGTGACTGCTAAGCTATCCTCTAATGCATGACTTCACAGGACAATAACAAAGCCTGTACACATGGGGCAGGCCCTTCCATTGGGAGCTGGGGACAGGAAGACACAATGGTGCTCTACATCTCTCCAGTGACCATGTCCTCAGCTGTAGACACTATAGATTGTTGCAACCATCTCTGTAGAGCATTCAGTTAGCATTAAAGGTTGTATTCACGACAAAGAGTCGCCTTACAGTAAGTGGGGTATTTTAGGAAAGGCTGAATACTGAAAATGCAGTCGCTTGTTAAAAAAATAAATGTTTGCAGTAGTTATAAAACCCTCTGTAGGCTGTACCTGCCTCAAGTATTTTAGCAGGACAGGTTGCTCTCTGTCTGTTATACTGCCTATGACCGTGCACGACCCATGTTTTAATCTTATCAATGCTTCCTCAAGCTAACAAAGAGTGTTTCACTTCATGTTCCATAATCTTAAACACAGACAACTACAAAATGGCAGTGACAAGTCCCAAGTGGGCAAGTGAGAAAAAACAGCTGAGGTTACTCCCTACCCAGGCAGACAAAAGCAGCTCTGTCTCTTACAGGGTGATGGACGATGACTGATGAGAGAAAAGTGGGGGGGGGGGGGTGAGGTTTCAAAGTTAATGGGTATGTCTTGGTTTAACCACATCG
>JAQQAE010001184.1:0-26810 GCA_029823295.1 Pseudamia nigra
AGCCGCGATGATCCAGGGGAATCCCACTAGTCAAATCAAAAGAGTGACCTCTTACAACACTGTATTAATGAAGTGATACAAAAAAGTTGAAGAAAAAATATACAAGTTATCCATACTGTATTTCTGCCCCTTTTGGAAGATTTAAAACATTTAATCAACAATCATTTTTTCAGTGGCTGAGTTATAACAGTGAACACAAAATGTTTTTGATGACTAAAATAAGTGTGTGGTGGATGTTGAAAATACAGTGATACTTGATGTTTTAAGATGTATAGTGATGTGAGGTGAATTCAGGTAAAAGAACACTGATTGATTTCCCTTGTCAAATCTTTAGGGCAAATGAGATGTGAACTGAGTAAGACCAAGAGTCTTCAGGTCAGAAAGGTGTCCATTCTGTTCTGAGTGAGAGTTATCCATTTTAGTTGTTCTTTTATTTTACTTGAGAAGATAATTTGTCTCTGATATCAGAGTGTTGATTTTAACAGTAAATAACTTAAAAGTGTGCTTCAGCATCTCCATGTGATGCATGTTATCGGTACACCGTACTGTGGTAAAATTATTTTTTATTAAAAGAAATGAGCACATGGTTTAATTCAGCTTCTTAAGATTTAGAAGGTTAAAGAGAAAATACTGCCAGTGACCTTCCCAAAATGCACATTTCTGCTAGCTCATTTACCAACATATTTAAAATGAGACAAAAACTTAAACACATAAAACATATGTATACATTTTGTTTTTGCTCATGTACAAAATGGCGAAATATGTATTACTTACTGTAACTTGAAGCTAAAGTCAGGAGTGACTAAGGCCCCTGACTAGTTTGTCCTTTGTGAAATCTGAGCTTTATCTTATCTTATCTTAGTCATTCTGCAGCAGAAACACCAATTTAGCACAAAAGCATTTTGACACCGACAGAAAACATGGCATTATGAGTAATGAGCACAATCTGTCATAAGAGTAAAGAGCCACAGTATAACATTTTATGTTAATCCCCAGCTTGTTGAAACACATTCAGCCATTGTACTGTGACTAAAACCAACAAAAGAAAAGAAATGTCTGTTGCTATGAGTGAAAGCCAGTGTGTTTCATTCATTATGATTATAAATGCTGAGATCATACTTTGTACACATGAGCATCTGAAAACTTGAGCTTGCTTTCTTGCTTCCTCTACACGGATACCTGCTTCTGTGTTTTATACCTTCATCTTGTGTATAATAGAACACAACAGCTGAGAACAAAGAAAAGACCTGCTGATAGCCTGCTGATGCCAGCAATAGGATGGCACAAAGCTGCAGAAACTGCCAGCAAACCAGAGTGATTTGGAGAGTGTATTAAATTGGCCTATAAAGTGCTAATTGTGCCCATACTGGAATGAAAAGTGTGTTTCCAAATTATCCCCTTAGATAATTAAGATAGCTGTCAAACATGTTCTCAGTACAGAGAGAAATTGAAAAATGAAAAGAAAACATTTTTGGTTATTGCTTGCAATCAAATTAGTCTAAAAGAGTCTATTTCTATGCCATTGACACTGGACTATCAGCATGTAATTTGTTGACCTGTTAAGATTACTTTCATATATTGGATGCATTTTTATTAGTGTACTTTTAAAGTGTTTTTTAGATGAGAGCTTTCAATTTGTAGATGCTAGTAAATCCTGCTGAATTCATACAGCCTTTTAGCCTTTTAAGCATAATTTCTTTTTCTGCCATGGCATCTTTAAGGCTCATATACTGCTGATGCATTTCTTTTGAGGATTGGTCCTTTAATTTGAATGACTCCAGGACACAACGCATTCAGTAAGATCATAGATTGGCTGCACCGTGGGCCCTCACAGTGGGAGGTGCAGCAGTGCTTTATGCTTCAGGACCTAAATTATGTAATAGACGCATCACACGGATGTCATCTTTGGTTCCAGATTCATAAATGTCTGTGATTCATTAATGAGGTTGTTTTTATGTGTAAACACCCACACAGGCTCAATCAAAGAATCATGTAGTGTACACATTTACACTTAAAACCATTATGTGCATGCATGAAAATGCAATGTGCACACATATCGCAAAGGCATAATATGAATGCCTGCTTAGTCAGCCTTGGATAAAGTCACTTGGAAAATCATAAGACACTGACAAAAACATAAAACACCAAACACATATTCAACCCACTGTACTTTATCATTATTTCAGTGATGAGAATTAAAGATCTGCTCTTGATTTGGAAGCTGTCCTGTGAACATCAAGACAGTATTGACATTCATTTTGGCTCTTCTCATAGTCTCTGATCTAATGATTTAATTGCATATCTTTGGTTTGTGATTTGTTCAGTTTTAACAAGGAGGATGATTGTTGACAGGAAGTGTCATCCTTTCTCAATTTTTCCCTGGTTAAAAGGAAGATAACTTTATCATTTATGCAAATGAGATGAGTACTGCCATCCTCCTTCTTCTCACATCAAACATGCCTATTATTTATTCATTGTTTTTAATTGTAATGAATGGCTTACTCTAGATGCAAGTTTCAAAATGAAGGCTTCTTGATGCTGAAATAAATTATTCCAGTTTTTTCCTCACCCACACATTAAAAAACAAAAAACAACCAAAAAAGGTTTACTTAGTGCCTCTGTCATAATTACGAGGTTACACTCATTAATCCTTGCACAGTACTAAAATGTCAGTTGGAATGCAAATTATAACATAATTTCACCCATTTTTCTCTCTCATTCAACAACCCATTTAGTCGAGAATCACAATGAACCCCATTTCAATGCAATTCTGCTCAGTATTTTTCAAGTGCCGCTGGGAAAAATCCTTACCTTGAAGCTTTATTCAGTCTCCTGCTGAGTTCTGTCCTTACACATTCATACTGAGGATACATTTGACCTATACACATTCCTTTTCTGTAGTACCATGAGGCGTTGTCTCCTTCCAATCCAACATTTACTTTTCCATTCAAGAGATCCAAGGTCAAGAAAACCCACTGACAGTGGCAACAAACTTCATGACCCTTCTGACCTGTCTTGAATCAAAACCCGGGATTAAAAGCACAGGAATTGATCATTTTGCTTTACTTCTCAGAGACACAGAAAGCAGCATACCGAGAAGATGATTCCATATGAGACTCACAATTAGCAAGTATTCACAGGTCAGATTTATTAATGAAACCAAGCTTAAAAGATTTTGAGCATTTTCTGCAGCTTTTGGCTATTTTTTTTTTTTTTTTGGCTTTTTCTCCATTTGAAATCGGTGTTTGGACTTGAGCTTTATCTATCTCAAGGCACATGCTGCCAGGAGAGAAATTCTTACACAATTTTCAACCTTTCCCTTTGATTGCAAAGACCTAAATGCATTTATATGCACCAAAGGGGGAAAAAAAACCTTTAGAAAGGGTGTCTTTTTCCATAGACTCATTTTCTCAAACTCTTTGTCCTGGTATGGCTGAAATTGCCTTAAGTGTGATTGTGAGTGCGAATAAGCCTTTCACAGCATTATTTTTATTCAAGCTGTTCCCAGGCAAACCTACAGGCAGTTCCTTTTGGGTCTGAAATGACGCTTAGGGGCCCACTCAATCTAATATCTAATGTGGCTGCAAGTTAAAAGGAAATGCATACTGAATGTCAGAATTTATCACCAGTTTTAATGGTCCAGACCTCTTTATGTCATTTTAAAAAGCTCTTTCCATAGGTTTCCTTCCAAATGAGCCCTGTTAATTTCATGGCCCATAGTAATGGCAGCATTTTGTCAGCAAAGTATGGAGGCATAACCTGTATAAGGCATATAATGACCTCTGCCCTTTTTTATTGAGGAGCTCATCTGTCATTCACTATACTTTTTCAGATATTTAAAAATAAAATTGGACTAAAGCAAAGTTCAATATACTGTGAACTATACAATACGTGTTTTTATGCTTTAAAATTTCACTTAGGGTTGAGCAGTGACCTAGCTAATTTGCACTTGAATGAAATGACACTGATGCAAACGGAGAATGTACTGAGAGGATAACATGTGGCGCTGACTTGTTAATAATGCATTTGTTTGCAAAACAAATAAATAGACGCATAACACAGACAAACATCAGTCACAGAACCGCCTCTGTGAACAGACCCATCCCTGAAGAAAAGGGGGAGAAGAGAAAGACAGCGAAAGTCTGTTTATTCCTTCTGCCACAGCCTGCAATATCCATACTGCTGAAACACGCAATTCCCAAAAGAAAATACAACCTCGTCCAAGCCCACCCCTCAGCAGCCCCCACCACACAGACTGTAGACTATGCAGAGCCAGGCTCATATGAACAACTCCTTGATGTGATGGTTTCAATACATCATCTGTCTTCACATTAGATTCAGGCACAGCAAGCCTGAGAGAAAGCATCCTGGACCCAGCGCCTAACCAGTTTAACTACATTCATTAGAATGGGAAAAACAGCGCCTCAGCACAACTATCTGGGGTGGATGGCAAAACACACTGATATGCACGTTGTTGACGCTCTGGATTGTGGATACAGCAGCAGAAATACACATAGCTGTTTGCTGCTCACATACAAAGTAACAAATACCTACACACACATGAGGAGGTACACTGCAGCCACAGCAATCAGAATATTTTACAGGCATAGGTATGAATTCTGATAATGGTATTTTTTATTGATAGTATGAAAGTGATACAATTCTTGCCCCTAAAAATTGACCACACCAATCGAATCACTCACCACAAGAAGAGAAGAGAAAGATATATATTATGTATTCAATGAACTGGAATTGGAAACACATACATAATTCATTATTAAGGTGCTTTACACATGGCATTTACAGTTTTCTGTGCAGATGGGACAAGCGATGCCATCAATCAAGTGTCACATGTAAGTGTTTTCCTTTTAAAGTTTCTTTAAACGTATGCACCTTTATAGCAACGATGACACATGCATGAAAAAGGTGTGTGTGTTTGGTGGTGGTGGGGGAAGATTCAAGTTAAACAAATTAAATAAATAAACAACAGCGAGAGCCAATCAACAGAGCTGAAAAGTCAAATTATTGCTTCTTGGGTGATTCATGTCACCCTACAGAGGTTTATAAATAAATGTAGTAATTTCCTGTGGATTACTGCATTTACTTTATGCCGGAGGGAGTATTTATATCTCCACAAAACCTGGTGTACATTGAAAGACACATGAGCTGTTTGCTTATATCTCCCTGTAGTGTTTTTTATAGACAGATCAAATAGATTGCATTATATAAGCAATACAAAAGTCATCCTTTGTAGTGTAAAACCAGGTGCTGTCATAATCAGTATCAGGAGGATTATGTGTAGAACTACAATCTATGGTCAGTATTGATTATGTCCTGTAAAAAGAATTGACTCCTTCCTCATGTTGTGTCAGCTCTACATGTCACTTCTTTGTATTTATTGAAACATGTCAGAACACTGTTAATTAGTGAAAGTATCATATAAACATATGCAAAGAAGCCAGGTTTATATTATCACAACACTGAAGGAGCCAAATTTAGATCAGTCTAAAGTGTTGAGTAAAGTGTGATCCTCTGCAGGTATAACTTAATATAGGTGTTAAATACATGCGGGTATCTGTCTTCAGAACAAGATTATTGCATATATATCGCATAGTTCAAACATAAAAGGCTATCTAGTATGACAGAAACAATTTACAGTATTACATGGAGTCACACTTATTTGTGCATTTCCAAATACAGCAATAAACACCCAACTACAGATGCATATAATGTATTTATTCCTCTCCAACTGGATAATACATGATTTTTTTTTCTGGTAAAGGCTTTATTGTACAAATATTGTGACTAACTTGGGTGACAATATGTGAAAAATAGCTAGATTAATAGAGCATAGTAACATAATGCATGTAATGATGTAGTGTCAGAATGCAGGGAGCATAACTATGCTGCACAGCTGCTATTAATATTGCAAAATAAAAATCTGGGTGTAAAATAAAAATGAATACAAGTAATTTAAACACAATCAAGAGAATAAGTACAGTGCAAGTACAATGCAAATCATAAAGAATAAAGAAAATAAATCCAGATTCATCTTTCTGATGTATATTTAGTATGTTATTGAATCACAATTTGGTCCATTTATTTAATAGTAATAGTGAAATGCATGATTTGTTTTAATAGATGATTCATTTGTAGTGAAGGATGAAATACAAAGAACATATGTATGAATTATATGGCTATCTGGCAATGCTTTAAATAATTCATACCTGTGGTCAAAATGAACTGTGCTGGAAAAAACAAAGAAAAGATGTCCAGTCCTGCAGAATTACTGAATTACTGCAGAATCCTTCATTCTAGCTCCAACTCACTGGAACATCTAAACTGCTCTAAACACGCGCTGTAGTATGTGGTAAACAAGATTCCCCGAAACATGGATTCATACATGGAGCACCTTAGGATGTGACACCTCAGGAATCATTATTTCTTTCCCTAATAAGCCGTTGTCTAAGGCTCCTGGAGGATGTTGCCTTTTATTAATGACACCAACTCACAATGTTCACACATAGACAGTCTCTCTGCAAGCCTTGAGAGGTGTCTTTTGTCTTGACTGACAGTCAACCTACTTCATGGTATTTTAGAAAATATGATGGAGCATAAGAGAGCACCTAAATTTTTTTTTACACATGTGCAACCTGAACCTTTCTAGCCTGGGACTGAGGGATTTTCTTGTTTCCTGATAGTGCTTTTGTCATAGAAGACATATTTATTGGCAGATTTTAGGCGCTGACCTGGGGCTTCAGCTTTAGGAAACGCTACAGTACACTCAGAGGCATTGTAAGTAGCCAGAGAAATAGAGAGGATTTAAGGAGCCTGGTACTTCTCAATAAATTGTTTACAAGGAAAGTGCACATTTCAAGCTGTCATATCTATTTATTGGATTTGGAATTCATGATATCATTCTTTGCCTATGCACCTTTTAAAAATTCCAATATTGACAAATTGCATGTTGCTGCAGGTTAGATCACTCCCTCTGTAGAGAAGGAAATAAAAGACTGAGTATGTCAAGCTTTATCATAAACATATGGGTGATGAGGCTTGGTGGAGAGATTGAATTGAGCTTGTGTTCATCGGAGTTTCTCCGCAGCCTCAGGCAGCACGGGGGACCTTGAGGAATGCTACAGGCATGTTTAAGGGCAAAAAAAGAAAAGGGAGGGAGAGACAGAGAGAGACTCTTCACTTGGATCGAGGTTGGTCTGTGATCAGTTCACCACAGTGAGGATGAAAATTTATTTCACTGTCAATAATCATCTTCATTTTCCTAGCTGAGATGGAGACATCAAGCCAGGAAGTAAAGGTCAGGTGTTGGAAAAAAAACATGCTAAGTTAAAGGTATATTTTATGTACAAGAGAGATGTGTAATGTGATTTTTTTTACAACCTAAAGTCGGTTTAACACTGTAACTACAGGATTTGCTATAACAGGTCAAACTTACCCCACCTTCAAAAATGTCCAGCTTTATTGCATTATATAATTCTCTTCACAAAGAAAAATCTGATCTCATAACATAATACTGTTTAATTCTCAGCAATGTTTTGAGCATCTGGATTTATAATTTAAGTATTTTTTGGATAACAAACAAATAAATGCTGTTGCCTAAATTTGTTGCCAAAAATGTTGAAATATAAACAGAGTGAAAATCAATACATTTGAACAGGAGTAAATTTTACATGGTGGCTCTTATAGGTACCAGTATGTGTAAGCTGGATTTATATTAACTTTCATGTTGTTTTTGTTACATAAACACATACAGACAGAAGAAAAATGCAGACAAATAGCAAAAAGTAAAACCAGCCCCAAGGTGACAACAAGTGTTGCAACATATCATTATATATATTAAAGGAATAATCATTAAAATACACTAAAATATGAGTTACAGCTATTAAAAATTAGACTAATGCTGTAATACAATTTGAATGAACATAAACATTTTTCACTGTCTTTCTCTTTTAGTATCAGCAGTATCCCTTCTGCATCATCACGCCGCTGCATTCAGGTCTTCCACTGATCAAAGCAATGTAGTAGGTCTTCTTCATACAGTTGTACCAGAACCTCTGTCATTCATTTCTTAACTTCTGACACAGACTCAGAACATGTTCCTTTGAGCACAGATTGGATCATAGGGAAAAGGAAAAGGTCACATAGAACAGATCAGACCAAATCTCAGTCGTAGTCGATCAAATGTGTTTGAATTTTTCAACCCGACTCTGGATGTACAGTAGTCGTGTAGTGTGTACTGATTATCAACCCAACTGAAAACACATGCAGCCAACAGCCAATGAGGTAGAGTAGATGGGCCACAGGAAATAGTGTCAGAAGACGAAGATGACAGGAACTAGTGGGAATATCAAAATAACAACTGCAAACAGCCATACCTGTTTTTCTTTTTGGATTTCTCAAAGCAGATACGTAGCTGCACAAACAGCAACAATGAGCCATTTACAGTCCATGTTTGTTTGCGGGTTTGGGTTGTGGAGCACACCCCCATCTCTAGACACGGTCACTCTTGCGAGAGTTTGTGCGAGACTTTAATCCGTTCAGTTGGCTTCAGTTGGTTTGACAAGTCATGTAGTCCGTGATCTCTCATCAGGCACAGTTGATAAATGTGTGATCCCCAGGCTTTCAATTTCAGTCACAGAAAAATCTGCTGAAACCAGTCGGTTTGTGTGGACTCCAAGTCTTTTCAAAATCTGTCATGACTGTGAAAGTTGTGCAGTATATCCTCAACTTAATAGCCATCTCTGTATCTTTATGTATAACTCACATAGACATCTGACATAGGAGATGTGCATACATGACTCCATCATTATTATCAGAGATTTTGTAGAAGAGAGTGTAGACGTCTGATGATGTCAGATTTCTGAGGAAGGTCATGAATCAGTTTCTTTGAAATCGCTGATCTGGGAAATCTATACAAACTATATTTGGCAACATGAAGTGCAACACAATGCATTTTTGGGAAAAGTTTAAACCTGGTGGGCTTCAGTTTTCTATTAAACAGATGCACAATTGAACCAGCAGCAGGTAAATTTGATCCATTGACTGTTCTACTTTTGAGACCAAATTGTTTTTAAAAATATTATTTATATACAATACATAGACCTGAAGAATTTCAGCTGAAACTGTGATATTTGTGGCATATCCTGTTCTTGTATATGCAAACAATTGTTTATTTCATTCTCTGAGTGAACGTGCCATTGATTAATGTCACAGATTAAAATCTACTTTTTGTTGTTGAACATTCTTATACTACATGTAATGCATTCTTTTCCTCACCGGGGACTGAGCTTGTGTGTTTATCTGTGTGCTGTGTGGCTGAAAAAAAGAGCCTCTTGTTGAAGGATTGAGCGTGTGTTGGCTCAGATAACAATTTTAAAGCATGCGTTAGAGCCAATCCACTTTGGGGAGAACCTTGTGCAGGATCAATGCTGGCATGCTGATGAGCATTGCTCAGGTGTTGCCAGAGGCACCATGATAATGGTCAGAGCATGCAGAATAATTCCAGGAGCATTGATGGTTCAGGAGAAATTAATGAAATACACATTAGACCATGCCAACACACACCAAATGCTCAGACAATACAGAGGCTTGTTGGCACTGACATCAAACTCAAAGGTGAGAGGTCAGAGGCGCTTCCTCTGTACAGGAAATTAAAAGCAGGTATCGCCCCCCTAAGACTGCAACTCCAGGAAGTCATTCCAATAAAGAATAAACACAACAATGGTCTTTACAAGGGCTACAATTCCAATTTATCATTTAATCATTTTGAATATTCAGTATAACAAATAAAACATAACCCATAATTATTTTTTAAAAAACAGTTAAAATTACAATAGCAGAGAAAATCAAATTCATTTGAATTTTAATGTGTGTCTATGTTGCATTTGGCCAGTCACAGTCCCTCCACATCCACACTGCCCCAGTTCTCGTCCCCATCTGGTTTGACAATCTGTTTTGATGGAAATCAGTTGTTCTTTTTTCTACTCTGTCATCTCCACGCTCTGCTCTTGCAGTTTCACTTGAAGTTTCCCTACGATCATGGCTCAGAGAGGCTTCAGATGAAACTTGGGCATGATCACAGCCTCTCCAGCGTTGCCACCAGTGCTTGCTTAGAGGGAAATACAGCCTTACACAATAGTACTCTTAAGTTTCATCTAATATAGGATGCAGGATTACTGGGATGGAAATTTCATTGCTGGGTCTTATTGCCATCTGTTATTTTCTTTAACAAAAACAAGCTGTTTCATCTTTATCAACTTATAAGACCATTAGTCATGCTAATGGTGATGTGGATTTTTATAGAAGCTGGATGATGTCCGCTGTTTTATTTATTTTATGTCATTTTTCTCAGGAAATTCACTTCATTATTAATTGACTGACAAGCTACACTGACTATTTATATCATCTTCTGTTCAGTATGAACAAGACATTAGAGGCATTAGATCAAATTATGCTGTGGATTGCAGCATTATTTTTTCCTGTGTTATTCAGTGCATAAGCTAAAAATAATGAGGGAAACAATTGTTCACTGTAGCACTAAATTATTCCATGCAGGTTGATTATTGCTCATTCTTTCAGCTCAAGACTTAATAGTGAGGGAATGTAAGGTTAAGTGTTACATGACAAAAAATTAATACACCTAAATCGTCTTTAAATATCAGCTGGCAGGAAAGTTTCATCTGCATTGCATGGTGTTGGATGTCAGTGTTGAAAGAGTAAACACAGTTAAGAGAGTCAGCAAGAAAACAAGAAAGGGGAGTTGACTCCCCCTCACCGCCCCTCCCTCGTCTATCTCTATGGAATAACTGTGAGTACCATCACAAACTCTGTCTCTGTCAACAACTGCCAATGCATCTTCAGACGGTAAATCGCGATCAACGTAGAGAGACTCTACCCAAGCAGAGAGAGGCAAGGAAGCAGAAGAAACAGAGCTTTTTTTTCCTTTTCTTTTTTTTTTTGCATAGACATTGTGAATATTCTTTTGTGTCCTGCCTTCCTACTTCTGCCTTTTATATTGCAAAGTTTTGGAGTGTTTTTAAATGCAAAGGTGGTGTGCTTTTTCTACTCCCCAAGTGCCTTCCCATCCCAAAACACTTTCTGTATCTGTGTCTTCCTTCCTCCTATCTATCTCTCTTCTTTCACCCTACACTTCTTGATTTTGTATCTCCCACCGGTTCACCAGATGATACCACCACTTTCTTTTCTTCACTCCTTCCCATCTCTGCACATATAATTTTCGGTTCTGACTTTACATCAAAGAGGTTTTAAGGCAAGTGGTTCTACCTTTCCTATCTTTCATCTGAATGTGCAAGAGGATGCAGCAGCTGCTCACACTGAACTATACACTGGAACAGCTAAAAAGCACTGGGAATCTACAACTGTCAACCATTGCTGAAGCCCGCAAACATACAAGACATGTACACATGCAAAAACAATCAAAAAACTATATTTCTGGCTACCTCAGCCATGCCTTTTATATCTAAAAGAGAGGAAATGCAGCCTTCCTTTAGTCACTCCTAACCTTCTCTAAGCCTTATGTATTACAGAACAGTAGGATGAGGGGTGATAACACACTGCACATGAACCTTTAAATATGTCTGACTTCAAAAGCTCTGCGTGTTCTGTGTGGAACCCCTCAGATTCGTGGAACAGAGTAAAACTGTTCAGTTAGCGGTGGGCAGGAAGGAATAAAAAGAGAGCTTGATCTGCGTTCAGCAGTGTGGGTTGTATTTAATCCTTGCTACAGACTATACAACAATCTTGTTTTATCCAGAAATTCTTCAAAAAAGCAAGGTTTTTAAGGAGGGGCTTCAGCCCACCCCACCCCTTCTTTCTTTTCCACTCTGCACCCTCCGTCACGGACTGTCCCAGGTGCTCTTGTGATTTAATAATTTAAAAAAGCACAAGGGAAGAAAGGGAGTGCTTGTGGCCACTCCCAGCACCCTCAGGCTGCTCTTCTTTTGTAGCAGATTGTACTTTCTTTGCGCCACAATCTGTGTGATGCTATTCTCTACTTCTACGCTGTATAGGCTGTTTCTGTTTAACTAACAACAGTCCCCTGGTGAATCAAATCAGGAGATTATAAGAACATTCAAATAGACCGAATTGCCTTCCAGGAGAGCTTAAATCAATCTAAACTTAAAATTGCAAGGAAAGAAGCCTTGGGATATTTGGAAAAAGGAGGATCTACACAGAGAGGGTGGAGGGGAGTGAGAGTAAACCAAGTCTGTTTTGGGTAATACAAGCGTGAAATGCCACAGCATCAATTACTGAATGATTGAGGGCAATCCAACTGTGTGTGCTGCCATTCAGCAGGAGAGAGGAGGATATAATGGATAAACAGTGATTATGCCGAGTCCTCCAGATTGAGAATGTTCATATTTACAGTGTGACACTGGGACAACAACAGCTGTATTACAGCCTGTCATTTATGCAATATGTATTTCATTGCAGCATGTCTCCATTTACCAAATTTCAATAACAAGCAAAACCCAGTAAATTGACATATGCAAGATCCAATGTGGATTTTTTTTTTTCCAGCAAAACAGTTGTCATTCATTACACTATATTCAGCTCAATCAGTGAGATGTTGACTTATTTTGCGGAATAGCAAATTCATTGATTAAATGCCACGTGGTCTAATTCTGTATGTGTTCAGGAAATCCTGCTTTCAACCTGCCTTATTTCTGATTGAAATTCTGAAAGCAATAGCTTTCATCTGCCAGAAGCCAAGCCTACACCATTCTACACCATTCCACCTCTGTTTCTGTCTTTGTCTCTCTCTCGCTCTCTCTCTCTCTCTCTCTCTCTCTTTCTCTCTCTGTCTAACCTACCACCCCCTGCTTAGTTAAGCTTGCTAAGTGATAGGCCATGGCATGGGCTTCTTCTTTCAAAAGACAGGCACATCATTAGAAAGCTGAAGAGTGCAGTTCCTGCCCCCGGGGGAGGGATGACAGTCCATCATCGCCCAGGGGCTTACCTTACTTTGGACTATAGAAATCAAAGAGGGTGCTGTGAAATTTGAATAGAGTAGGATGAAATACCTGCACACCTTTTCCCGGTCCAGCATGAATACTGTTGTGGTAGACAGGTAAAGCTCAGATAATTGAAGCAATAATGATTCATCACTGATTGAAGTTCAAACCACAGTGAAAGTGTTTATGAGGATAGTGACAGTGAAAAATATGCAATGTGAACAAATATTGTTGAGATGCAATTCTGGTGCAACTGCTAACTGTACAACTGTTATTGCAGAGGAGCAAACATATTGATAATTCACAAGATCTTTAACTCAACTGACTGTTGAGAGGTGATTATAGATGCAGTTATATTCCATGTGTCACAGAGAAAGACACCATCTTTTAGAGATGAATAAACTGTTTGAGTTTCTCTTTTGAGGTTTGCCTTAAGTTAGAGCTGCTCAGCACCTTCCTGCATCTCTGTATTAACCTTGTTCTGTCAGTATCATACTTTTACTCAAGTTCCTGTAAGGTACATAACAGATCTGCTGCTCTTCATGGCAAACAAAGAGTTTCATTTTGACTGAACCCGAGCACCACAGAGAGCACAACTTTGGATCATAGACTTTGAAACACTTTGTTATTGTATACCTTTCTTTAATAAAATTACTCAAAGCACTTATTAGAGAAGCTTTACATATGCAAAAATATGCAGTATGGGATTGGAGTATTTGTGCATCTGTGGGTAACATCTTTCAAAACACAAATTCATGACTGTACAAAGCAATGTAGCAAAAATACAAGATCTGTGTATTTATGTAACTGAGGCTTGAGTATGCCATTTTTGTGCATATTTCTGTCATCTCTGACCAACACCAATTTGTGAACTGATGGTGCATTCAAGAGAAAGATGAAAACATGATGTACTATTCAACTTACACAAACACAGTCACAGTTTGTCATCCTTCATGCTTTTTGGACTTCCTGTCCCTCCCCCTAAGCCCTTTTTCATGACCCTAAAACTCTGGCATTGTACCAAAATTTTAGCCACATATAACTGAATGAAAATGAAACCAAGGCAATGGTTTCAAATCAGCCTGACTTACAGAGGAGTGCTTGGTTGTCTCAAAAATGTACAGTGAGGAAAAACGGCTGGTAGGGGCACAATTTTATAAAAGCTGTCACAGGTGTATTTGAGGGAAAGAACACATGACCCTTCTGGTTGTATGAATTTGAAGGCTTCTACACCTGACTTTGCATTTCAGAGCTGGTGCCTAAAATTGCAAATACTGTATATACTGCAATTTTCACAGATATGTTAACTGTCATCTTATGACGAAACAACAAATCTAATATCCAGGATGTATTAGAAGTCTGTTTCCCCAATATGGCACAGTTCCGTACCAAGAAAATGACATAAAAGAAGTTTGTTTTTTTGCTTCCTTTTTTTTCTGCTAGGTCAATATCCTATGCTTTGTTTGTCTGTTTGCAAAATAACTAATAAACGGATTTTGATGAAATTTTCGGGAAATGTGTAAAATGGGACAAGGAGCAGATGATCAAAATTTGGTGGTGATCCAAATCACCATCTCATCTCACGCACTCAACTTACTCACACAAATACTGTCTCTGCATGTCCAAAATCATCAGATCAAATCTCTACATAGGCTTCATCTTGATAAATCAACCACAGATTTAATTTTAATCCATCGTATACTCTTCAGAAAATATCTTACACCACTATTTTGTGAGCTAAATATAGTAGTATTTCAAAATATGGACCTTTGTGGCACTAAAAACCTTCCCTGTGGACACAGAACCTAACTAATGTCATATGGGGAAATGAGCTGCCTTGGCAGAGGTCTACGCTCTCCAAGTGCTTTCTAGTTTTTTATTCCAAAAAGGGATAAAAGGATCAAAGACTATTTAGAGACTATCAACCCATCATCACACCCAAATGGCACATAATGATGGAGACCACACCCAATCTTGTCAATTTGTGATGAGCAAGGCAGCATGTCTTATCATGTGAACATTGTTAAGTCCACAGCTTTGAAGCAGAAAGTGAAGTGGTTATGGAGGCATATCAAACAGGCAGATTTCCATGAGGGAGACTGGGATTTGAGTCCCACATCATGCATGTATTTTTGTGCATGTTGTGTCTAATCCTCACCTCAACCCCTCTTCCCTAACTCTACGGAATCCTCAACCTGAGTGCTCTTCCCTAACCCTAAGAAAGTAGTTTTTAAGCCAAAACCCCTCACAAAAGTGAAACTGTTATCATTTTGATTGTCTAAGTCAGGGGTGCTCATTACGTCGAAGGTAGTGTCGGTAGCTCGCATGACATTAAAAAAAAATAGATGTCAGCCTATCATCCATCCTGTCACTTGATTGATTTACAGCATAGCCAGTCAAATGACATCTGATTTTTTCTGACACTTAGGTCACTGCGCATGCGCAAACAACCTATGTGCAGCCAAACTAACAAGTTAGATATCTCCAATTTTTAGCCCTCAGTTTTTTCTCTTATACTTAAGAAAGGGTATAAAAATGAGTGGGGGAGCTGGACCAAGTAAGAAGACAAAAACTTATCACTGTCATACGGAATGGGAGGAAGACTTTTTTCACGATGACATTTTCGAAGTGCGTTTGCCTCATCTGCCTGTCTATCATCTCAATTTCAAAAAAGGGAAATGTAGAGCTGCATTTTTGTACTGTTCATAGTAAACACAAGACTGATTTCCCACTGAAAAGTGAGCTGAGAAAGAGAAATGTGAAGGAACTAAAATGCCAATTATCAGGACAGCAGTCATTGTTCACACTTCAAAAGTGAAAGCCACCACCGAAGCATTGTTGTGGGTGAGTCGAATCATCAGCGTAAACTCAGGTAATGACAAAAAATGTACATAGTTAATTGTGTTGTGCAATATTGGCTCACGTCTGTGAAGATTGTCAGTCATCCAGCTCATGGTATTCAAGGCGTGTGGTTTTTCCTTCTGTCAACTGGACTAGAAATTTGGTTTGAACACCGGCAGCTGCGAGGAAGGGGGGCCCTCCCTCCCCCCACGATGCAGCAGGTGGGAAAGAGAGAGAGGCTCAGGGAATGTTAATGCTGACGGGGAGTCACAGGTGGGTCCGCCCGCCTTCGTCCCCCTAAATTCAGATGCCGTGTTCTGGGATGCTGCCCCTCGGCACTAACGTTTTCCGGGCCTCGCTCCCTTACCTACTGTCCGCTCCCTGTCTGCGGGGGGTGGTCACCAAATTTCCAGTAGGTAGAACATTTTAACTTGGCCATCTTATAAGTAGCTCACATGATGAAAAAGTGTGAGCACCCCTGGTCTAAGTGTTTGCTGGACATTCCCTGTTCATCATAAGGTGACATGCTTGGGGTGCTCTGTACATCCATATGTGATGACTCAGGACATGACCAAGAGTATATGACATCTTGGGAATGAGAATGTTTTAAGAATGTTTTTGCTGAAACTGACCAATTATAGGAATGGAAACTTCAGCCGCTGCCCTGTCTCTAAGTTTCAAAGCTCATCTTGTGGAGCAAACATGTTGAGACGTTGTGGTTGCATTCAGAAAGTCGAGCTTGTCCTCATCACAGCTCTGTACTGTTCTTTGTGAGGCAGAACGTTATCCTTAAGATTAAGATAGAGAATGAAAGACATGGTAAATCTCCTAGAGTTCATTCATTTTTTTCCTCACAAACGCAAATCTCTGTGCAGGATGCAGTGACTTATGCTCTGAATTTGCTCTGCCTGTGCCCATGATATCTACCTATATTGTTTCTTTATTTAAAACAGAATTCAGCTGAACACGGGATAAAACGAACACTGCTATGTGATCCATTTTGGATCTTGAACAGAAATGTGATATCTAGGCAATGCTTTTGCCTGCTCATACACACAGGGGGCGTTGCTAATGCTAATTGGCCATTCTACCAACTAGCAAAATGGAACACAGCATCCTGAGCACTTCATGCCTTATTTGTTATTGACTGACTCCAAATGTTACTGTGCCCATGGCTCTGTGGAAGCTGCTGACATGCCCAGAATCTGTAACCTGCCTGTAAATCTGTACCTGCATGTGCCATACGAGTCAGGGGGAAGTCAGAGTGAACAGTCTCTAGCTAGCTCATATAGTCTTCTATACTAATAGCAAAATCTCAATTCCCTTACACTCAATTCATCTCAATTTATTGTATGTTGTTTCCATGGAGAGCCTATTATCACATTAGCTGCACGATCATTCAAACTGCCACAAACTAGAGTGAGAAATCTCTCAACTATTCTACACCCTGTCTATGTGTTGGAAGCTGATGGTTGGTGGTAAGACAGCAAATGCCCCCATTTAATGTGTAGTGATTCTTCCTGTGGCATTTTGCCTCCTCCTGTTGTCTCGCCTCTCTTATTAACATGCACTTAAATTCCCTTTGTTCTCTCAAGTGCTCATTAAAGAATTCAGTGCCTTCTGATGTCTATAGTTTTACATAATTAGAACCCATGAGGTTTCCACGTGTGCACTAAAGTTCTCCATTTGTTTTACTCTGCATTAGAGGAGCAATTTGTTTAATTTCTCTGGAGTTTAACCTTGCTGACTGTGATGGAAAAGCACCTGCAAATCTTGCATTGAGTCAGATCACTGGTGAGACAATACTGCTTGTGAATATTGTATTACTTATAGTGTCTGTGGAGTTGAATGTATATTCATAGCAGCACAAACTGATCCAAAAGTAATGTATCAAATCAGGTTTTGTGTTTATTTTATGAATTACCCCTGAGAAATATTGATTAGCATTGCATTTTTAAAATTACTAAGTGCAACTCTTGTCATGTAGTTTATTTTAGCCGGATGACAAGCAGTGTCATGTCAGTCTGTCTGGATACTTCCTTCACCCTGCTTTGTTTAAAGCCATGTCATACAATCATTAAGCCACACTCTGTGCAGCTGTCAGGTATTTCGTTTTTTCAGGGAAAACACGAAACAGTACATTCCTCGTGAGTCATTCATTTACTAATCCAGCATTATAGACGTTCTTCTTGTAAAGGCAATGCCAAGTAAAGAAACATATGGTTCACTCTCTCCTCTCCTCTCCCCTCTTCTCCTTTACTTCTCCTCTCCTCGTTTCATGATCCTGCTTCAGGAAGGAAAGAAAACCATTTGGCAGTATTTGTCATACTACCACTGTTGCCAGCATGGGGGACAAGGACAGAGAATTTATTCAAAGCCATGCACCCCTCAGCATCTTGTCTATTTGCTCTGAATTTTCTACCAAAGATCCAAGATGCAAAAGCCAGAGTCCAACCCTTGTCTTACAGCTGTACAAGGCTAAGGGTGAGAGTGATGAGGGTCTCTGTGTGTATTTATCTGTGACTGTGTTTTTGTACACACAGTTTGAGTGTAGTTTGCATATGTCGGGGGGTCTGGAGTATGGAGAATGTGAGGTGGGGAGGGCTTGATGTAGTGTTCCAAAGTGAGTGGCCCGCCGAGGAAAACAATAAAGCACGAATGACAGGAACAGATGGCCCTCTTTATTGTCCCCTGAAATGCAAACACTGAATATCTTTGCTTCGTGGGTGGCAATATTATATATTTATTTTCTCCCTCCTGTCCCGCTCCCTGCTAATAGCTCTGGTGGCTGGCACCCACCCACATTTAAGACTAGAAGGCCTGATAAAGGGTTGAAGCCAGATGCTTATTATTGGTTGCTTAAGATTTAATGGACAGTGACACAGAACAAAAATGACAAGGGTAGCACAACTGTCCAAGCAGTTGGATAAGAGTGCCCTACAGTTAGGGCATCCACATGCAAAACGGGATCTAAAAGCTATATTGCAGCACCACTGTGCACAGTAAGACTGTGTCCTATGTATAGACTGTATATAACAAGTGGATGGAAAAACTGTGATGTCACCCATTGAATTTTTTTAACTGGGAAAAAAAATGCAAAATATGAAACAGATACACCAGAGGTGGAACCCTCTTTGATGACACTCCTAGATGCTGACTCTGCTCTCGTTAATACATATGTCATTCTAGAGATTTTTGGCTTCATAAAGATTACTACAGTTAGTGCATTTTTTAACCACTACATGGCACCTACATCTCAAATGTAGCTGCAGGTTCTCATGCATGAACAAACAACTCATGAGATCATTCTGGTTGGAGTATAGGCCCCTTTTTGGCCATCATCATGTTAGTTCATTAGAGGCCAAGGATATCCACACGTTATATGGTGGAGCTGCAGGAGCTCAAAGTATCAGTCATATAATCAAGTGAGTCATGGGACAACTGATGCTAAATGCTAGCTTATTGACATGTTGCATAACATTTTAATTTTACAGTCTTTTTAATTTAACTTATTAACCACAACAACAGCCAAGATATCTATCGGGGGAAAGACAGATTAATTCTGTGAAGAGAAAGTATGAAAGTCTTTTAGACTAAAATGTTATTCATATCTGTCAAAGATCAAAGCCTTTATTTTAGAGTTGAGGTCCTTGCCCCTTCATCCCATTTCTCATATTTGAATGTTTGAAAATCATCATTTCAAACTGTGTTTTGGATGTTTTGGGACAAACTATGCTTTTCCTTCATTATGGCTGTAGAAGAAAAGAGATCATCAAAATGAAATTCCTTTTGATTTGGACATTAATGTCACTTTCATTATTGCAGGCTTCTTGACATGTCAGTATAAGCCACGAAGTGAATTTCACAGTCAGAGATTCACTTTGTGAAGTGAAAAGTTCATTTCATTTCGCAAGGCAGGTGAAAACTTTCACCTGTTGGACAGGGAACCTCCAGAGTCATTTTCATTTATCAAGTGGGCACTGTGAATATTAAATTTCAATGGATAGTGAGACATGTGAGTGAAAACTGAAAAAGGAGGGCAATGTCAGGATTTTGTCAAGGTCAGTGTCTGGTAATGATAAATGTCTTTTTATGATCAGAGAACTGACTCAAGAATACAAATACTGCATAAAAAACTAATATAGTGATGTACAGTGCCTCCACAGAATATATTCCACTGTGGAGGATATTCACTAAGGATACAAGTACAGTAATCCATGAATAATAGAGCTCTTATACTGGAGTTCATTGCTGCATGTAATTATACACCATGTACAGTACAGTGATTTCTAAATGACACTGTAATGAAAACAATTAAACAGCTTTAATTTGGATTAAAGAGATTACTAGTTTAAGCTCTTCATTACTGAGTCTCATAGAGAATTCACTGGTATATGGACTCTGAAAGTCTGCAAAGATTTTCAGTCGTGAGTTCAAAAATCACAACCACTGCCAAAGCACGGCCCTTGTGTTCTGTTTTATCAAATCATTACCTCATTGGTCTCTCTTTCTCTTTCCTGCCCTTTAGCTGTTTCTCTTCCTCCCCTCTAAGTTTCTCTTTTACATGACATGTTCAATCCCTCTCACCTTTTCTCCCCCTCCTCTGTCCCTTATCTTATGCTAACTGTCTCCTTATCTCACATGCTCTCGCATTGCCTCTCTATATTTCCTACCTCTCCGTTTGTTACTCCCCCTCCTTTGAAAACCCACCCCTGCTTGATGACCATATTACTTCAGTGGACGTCCTGGTTTTCACTGGGTTCATCGCTCCTCTTCTTGATAATTCCCCTGTATTAACTGGCTGGAGTTATTACCCGTTATATGAGATGTCTATGTTGAGAGCGCTTTATGAGATCCTGGTCCCCGTGGATAAGATGATGGAGCTGGTGAGTGCTGTCATCCCCCAGCCGTATAATGGCATCAGTTGGGAAATACACAATGCCATGGATTATTGATAGAGCCATATCTGCACTTCTGCTGACAAATTTCTAGGCCTGGGTTGTAGGGGCACATAATCCTGAAGAATATCTCTGCTAATATGGCCGCCTCCATGCAGCAACACCTCTGCTCTCTTTGGGGTACTTTGGTTTCTCTCCTCCCTTGTGACAAATGATCACGCATTCCCACTGATTCCAATGAAAGGGTGAAGATTTATTCCAACAATAGACTCTCCCACAGTGTCTCGCAAAGAAATAAGTATCACCCAACTGAATAGACTGTCTTTCAGCTGTGACTCCCAGCACCAAAAATATGGTTGTATTTTACAGTAGCAGAGCAATACAGAATGAGAAGACATGGAGTTTAAAAATGTATCATGAAAATAGCTCTTGGGTTCTCACAGGTGAATAAGACCATATAGTACAGTACAATAAATGCAGGATGTTGATGCTATAATATTGATATACAAAGATATCCCTCATTAGCGGTTCACCACCCATTAACACAAGTAGCTAAGAAGGAAGGTAAACAATCTTGCACTCCCTATAAATAGAGAGTAGACTAATTCTCCTGGCTCTCATTACATGCCTCCTCCTTTTCTGTTCCTCAATCTGTCTGATGTGCTGTGGTGGGACTCTGGCTCAACAGCATTTAGTCAGCGTGAAGACCACAGGCTGCTTTCTCCGTTATGGCCTTGATTTTTGATTCCAGATGGAGGAATTAATCTCAGACTTGGGGGAAAGTGAAAAACAATAACTGATCAATTGCAAGTGGTTACCAAAGCTACCATGGGACGCCACAGGTTCAATACTGGAAGCCTCCTTAGATGTAGCAGAGGCCAATGCGCCAGTCCTAAAGTAGGGGCAACATATTTGTGTATTTATATTAGGAATTGTATGTAAATGACCAAACAAGCATCTTGTTGTAAATTGCTCTTCATTGCTCATCTCAGGACTCAAGCCTCAGTAGCCATGTTGGTTTTCAGAGGAATATGAAATTACTATCACAATGAGGGAAATCAAAGTCTTGTTCTGCTGCAGTCCTCTGGGCAGCATTGTGCAGTATTGCTTTGGAAACGGGCCTAATTGGTATGTGCGGGCCAAACTCACCCCTCTGCCTGAAACTAGCTGGCTTCATGTTCACAACAATTGGATTTGGAATAGCTGCCCTAGATTGTTTGTGTTTTGCAGTTAGGGTCTGTATATATAACATCAAGAGTGCATAGATAATCCCAGTCTCTTCTCTGTCTGTCATATTAGAATGCATGACTCTTGTAATTGGCTGAAGTCTATTGTAGCCAATAGCATCAACCATGCATTTTTAAAAACAGTGGGTAGCTGTGGTCGCCAAAAGAAAATAGACAGATTTGAGCTGAACAATTAGTGGCAGCTTCCATCTGACAGACCATATTTCTGCCTTTTAGCTCAGTGTATGGTCTGGCAGTGCACCAGAAAGCAAAGAAAAAAGGAACATTAAGTCACCTATAATTTGCTTTCCCACTGTCAAAATATGAAACAGACACATGACAGCTTAGTGATTCATCTAGTCCATGCACCATTTCTGCTTCCTGAACGATGATTGACTCTGGCACAGGGTTTACCTCCATTGTGCAAGCAGACCACACAGATTGCTGCACCTGGGATGTCTCCTGTTTTATTATGCTCAAAAGGAACTTTTAACCTAAAATCACATCTTGAAATATAAAGGTGGGACATTTCTGCTTGTGTCTACACTCTGTGGTCTCAACATCATCTTACTGTAACAGGGACATGTAGAGTGAATGCTCCCCTGCCTTTCTCGTGCCTCTCATTGGAGGCTATAAATGCACAATGTGTAAATAATTTGGGGAACATATTAACTCTCATTCTGTTGTTCAGCAAAACCCTAAGCACTGCTGGTAATGTGCATTGTGCTCACCTCCAACATGGAGGTTTGCCGAATTAGCTTGCGCCAGTAAGTTTTTACCTCCCAAACGCACCATGGTGCAATATAGGGAGAGAGAGAATGTGATTACAAACAGTAAGTTATTGCCTCGGGCACAATTAAAACTTTGCAGACGAGCACTCCTGATTGCAAACTGAATCAGGTATGGTGTTGGTGAGGCATGTTGCCTGTTAATTGGTTAATTACGGAGCAGGAAGGCTTGCTATACAAGTATTAACTGGGAAATCTGTTCTACATTTTCTGTCAGTCCCACATGTAAACCAGACACTGGGGCAGCCCCTAGACTAAAAATAAGCTCATCAGCAATTTGGAGCTGTGTGGGCTGTCTCATCATGATGGAAGAGCATTCACCAAATGGGCATTCACTGTTCACACACAGTGCTCTCTTCATACCATACAATCTCACTAGATTTATTTGTTGCCATAGAAGCATGATCTTGTTATATTTAAAATCAGAGAATAACGTTTTCATCTGCAGAATTATGCAGAAAATCATAGTAGCTGTACCAAAATGTTAGAGTTACCAGAGCAGTCATTTTGAATATAGTGAGTGGTTGCACAGTTTGAAAGAGATTGGAGGTTATTTTTGATATGAAGCTGTTCTTTACGAGATAAGGAATACATCTGGTTAACCATGGACTGGCCCAAGGACTGTGAAGTGCTCAGCAGCAATAACCTAACACCATGACTTGCAGGTGTATTGCTTCATGCCACATGTTTCTGACAAAGTCAGGGAAAAACAGCCAAAGGCTTGGATTTGCCACAAGCACAGCCTGTACACACAAACACACACACACACACACACACACACATACCCACACAAGCACACCTCATACCTCTGGAGGAAATGTTGCGATGTCTTAGTCAATGCCCTCATCGCAGCAAATCCTACAGGTCTTACTCAGAGCCAGTGTTCACTGTTGCTTGAGTAAATCAGAAGTGTTTCTTGACTACAACTGCATTTGGCTTTGATTAAAGCAAAGCCATGGGCTAAAAACTGTCCACATCTTTTTATGAACATGCTTTTCTGACCTTTCTGTTCAGAGACTCTTCCTAGGACTGAGGACTTGACACAACATGACATGTTGCCAGGTCAATAAACATGGTGTTGCTGGAAATGAAACAGCAGCAAGCAGAAAACAAATTGGAGATTTGATGGTATTTATAACAATAATATAATCACTACAATACAACTCCTCTGATACAAGTATCCACTTATCACTGTCTAATTTAATATCCAGACAATTAAACAGTAGCTAGTAAATGATTAAGTTATTTATTGTAACAGCTGGTGGTATTGCTTTGTTTCAGATCAATCTGTTAAGGTCAATGGGCCATGACAACAGACAATTAGATGCCACTGAATTGGTGTTACATTCTGAGAGGATTGTGTTGTAGGTTTAAGGAGAAGGAACAAAGATGGATGTCTTGTCTGTTATCTGTCTCTTTGCCAAACATGTTATTGGCAGCAAAACTGTAGCTAATGCTAGTGAGCAGCCCGATTAATACTTTAACCCTTCTTACAATCCCTCCTCCCTCTGTCTGTTATACAATTAGACAGATACCCTATATAGAGACATTTGTTTATTATTTCTGCAACAACTAGATACAATTCATCCACACAATCCAAGGTCTATAATCTGGCACCTTCACCTACTGAGTCACCAGGGTTGTGGTTGAGCAGGTGATGCCAAGGTGCCCTCTACCAACATATTCCTCTTATCTATAGCCAGCTCAGCTTGGATAAACTGTTACTGCTACCATACACACCTTGAGAATAAAAGGTAAAAAAAAATGTAAAATGAGGGAAAGCATCTGAGACTGCATGCAAACTGATTTGACCATAAATCTAATTACAGTAGTTACTACCCTCAATTACAACCCGGTGAGTGCCTTTACCCCCCCCCCCCCCATGATTTCATGTTGAAGCCGGAACACTGTCAAAAAATAAAGGAATTCTCTAAGTGCTATGGAATGACATGCTATGGAACCTACTGTATAATTTGACAGAGTTACAGGTTGTTTGTATTAGGCAGTCACTGGATTTTCAATCATTGTTAGCCTAGATGCATAAAAATTTCTAGGTATTCACTCTGTTAATATATCGTTATTCATAAACATTCACAGACCTACTGATAAACACAGGAAAGTTTGCCTTTGATACACATGGCAATGAACTCATGATGAAAATGTAAGCAGAGTCCAAGTAAATATTTGCACAAATGGCTTGAAGCCTTCAAAAATATCATCACTTGGCACGACTATAAACAGGATTTCTGTGTTTGCTATTTTATTTTGTATCAATTGTCCTTTGAAGACTAAAAGTAGCTCCTTTTTTGAAATGAGCCACACTGACCCCTTGATAATTAGAACCACATTACTGTTGATAATATTGCTAAACTAAACACAGCCAAGTAGGTTCAATTTGTGTCAGGCAAAAAAGTGTATTTCTTTAACAATTACTGCATGTGACTGCACTTAGAGATTTAAATGTTATCGTTCATTATCAACCATGTATATTTACAGAAAATACTTTTGTACTGTACACTGTTTTTTTTAAATCCCCCATCCCACTTACACTGTCTTAATCACTATGTTTGTACTGCCACAACAACAATATTTTAAGCTTTAAATCACACAACCCACACAGAATGCTGTGATCAGATAAAAGCACTGGATGATGTGAAATCATTTATTGTGGCACTTGCTCATACTGGCACAGAGGGTTACATCATTGGCAGTATGAACTGGTGCCTCGCAGCTAATATCCTGTAGATTGATAGGATATTTTCTCCATGTCTGTTTCTGCCTTTGCTGTCTTCCCTTAACAATGCCAAGAGGGTATAGACTGCTGAGATTTGTACACAGAGCAAATCATGCTGTTGTTCTTCTATTGTTTGACAAATATCCAAGAAGTTGGGGTGGATTCACTCAGACTTGCATATCATTCTGTTGTTTTGGAGACTAAATGGAAAATGCCAGGGGTGAAGTCGAGACAGAGGGGACCCTGAACGGGCAAAGTGATTTAACAAGCGTAGGACAGACAGATGGTGTAGCGCAACAAAAACGCTAGAAAAAAATTAAAAAGGTAATAAGAGCAAAGAGGGCCACATCAGAAGAAAAGAATGGCAGAGAATCCCCCTGGTGAAAAGTTGTTGTGCACCACAGACTCAGATCTCTCATCCAGAAAACATCTTCAAATGCAACAAAAATAGCAACAAACGACAGTCTTCCAATGTCGGAAACTGTCATTATCCTGATATGTCACTGTATCAGCTTGGTTGGAATCAAAGTCAGCACCTCATGACTGAGGTTGAAAAGGTGTGATTCCAAACAGGAAAGGGGAAAAATACTTGTCTTGATATTTAGCACATTTTAATAGAGCGGCAGAATGTGGCTCTCAAGCTAAAATGAGACTTAAAAAAATCAAGCAATGAGCATTAAGCTGTGTGATCTGTCCAAAAGATAATGTGACAGTCTTTGAGGTAGAATCACACTCTGAATTTCAATTTTCTCTGCAAAAAGTTTTAACCAGACATGGAGCAGTAGAGAAAACAGAGTGGAGACACACCTTGATGTTGCCGCTAGGGCTGTCACGTGGTTCATGTAGCCCTCAGTGGTTCCAAACAAACCACAAGCGGTCATTGTTCTGTATGGGAGCGAGTGCGATATTGCATGGTAATTATCAAAATAAACCATGTATATTTTTAACTGTTCAGCACTTTGGTATGTATGATAGGGTCTGTTATGTGTTTCAGGAGTGGGGTTGACAAACTGAAGTACTGCATTGACGAAGTTTTAAATTTTCAAGTTAGCATTGCTAGGTTACTTACATGAGTGGTGCTAACTTAACAAGGTTGGTTGTTCTGCATTTGCATTTAGATAAACGAGCTAACATTGAAGTTTTACTGATATTGGAGTCTTAGCACTTACCAGTTTTATGAAATGTCTGCTTTTCCAACATATTTTCAAAAGTGTTTTTTTATCCTTATTACCAAGTTTAGTTCTCTGAGGACTTCTGTCAGCCCCTTCCCTCTGTGTCACCTGGTGTAAGTGTGTGTTTGTGGGTGTTTCGATTCACTGCTGCTGTTCACT
>JAQQAE010001185.1:4268-26808 GCA_029823295.1 Pseudamia nigra
AGACTTCACCTTTAAAACATTATAGACTGCATCTTTAAAACATTATAGACTATGCCTTTAAAACATTATAAACTGCATCTTTAAAACATTATAGACTTCACCTTTAAAACATTATAGACTGCATCTTTAAAACATTATAGACTATGCCTTTAAAACATTATAAACTGCACCTTTAAAACATTATAAACTGCACCTTTAAAACATTATAGTCTGCACCTTTAAAAACATTGTAGACCGCACCTTTAAAACATTATGAACTGCACCTTTAAAACATTATAGACTACCGTATGCCTTTAAAACACTAAAAACTACACCTTTAAAACACAATAGACCACACCTTTGAAAAATTATAGACGACACCTTTAAAACATTATAGACTGCACCTTTAAAACTTTATAGACTGTGCCTTTAAAACATTATAGACTGCACCTTTAAAACATTATAGACTTCACCTTTAAAACACTATATACTGCACCTTTAAAACACTATATACTGTACCTTTAAAACATTATAAACTGTACCTTTAAAACATTATAGACTACGCCTTTAAAACATTATAGACTGCATATTTAAAACATACTCTGCACCTTTCAAAATATCACAGACTGCACCTTTAAATCATTACAGACTACACCTTTAATAGTGACTGCCCCCGGTGAAGAGGATGCAGAGGACCAGGTCAGATGGAAGCAGACGGCTTACTGTGACGACCCCTAAAGGAAACCGTTGAAAGAAGAAGTCTGAAAAATGAATCACATAGACATGATGACATCATATAAGCAATTTTGTGTTTTGTTTATGTGTTTATTTTTTCATGGTAAGTGTCATACAGTCGCTTTAGAATTAAAATATTGCATCGACACTCTTCATGTCCACAGATGCTAGGTTCCCTGTCTCTTCTGGGTTATGGGACCTAATTTTTGACAAAACAGTGCATTACAATCAACGGCAGTCTAAGATTTTGATCCTGGCTTAATTACACATGATGTTTGTCAATTTAAAAACAATTTTACAAGTCAGCAAGTCATGGTTTGTTGTGAAAATAGCTAAATACCAGCAAGTTTTGTATGAACTTAATTTCCGATTCATGTGATATAAGTCATGATATTATTAATTTTTTGGAACACACTATTGTTGAACACTACTTAAGCAAAGATCCACATCTGACCAACAGTGGGCAGAATAGAAGAGGTCATGACCTGTCCCCATACTACAGACATGTTGACCCCGTACTGACGTCAGTGGAACTCCAGAGACAGGACAAAAGGCTCCAGCAGTCAGACAACAGACGTGTGCACGCAGGTTTTTTTCTCTGTATCTCTGATCATTGAATATGACTAAAACAAGGCTGAAACTCCTGATTGTCTGCGAACATGTGATTTCTTCCATCTTGCTTTTCCCTGATAACACGTCACAAAGCAACTGCACCCTGGACAAGTTTAACCTCGTTCTCTTTGAATAAAGTAGTAAAAAAGGTGAAAATGATCACGGATCTGATCATGTTGACCTTAAGAGAGATAGGAAACACTAGCGCAGACACCACATTAGTCAGACGTCCAGCACGGCTGCCATCTTGCGACTGTATGAGCGTGCTCAGCCTCCTGTAAACAAGCAGAGGCTGAGTGCAGGCTGGACATTTTTTTGTGGACCTTTGTCAGATTTTCATGGAAAATTATTTCATTGGTGAATAAATATTTTTTCTGCCTATTGTTCTGTGGGGAACAACAAGACTCAGTCATACGAGGGCTAACTATGGATCTGGTCTAATACATGAGTGCCTTAAAGACGACCCATGAACCGATACTGACATCGGACATTATGACAAGTTGCAAGAGCACAGTTTACGAGAATGTCATAAAAGTAGTGCGTGGATGTAACTCCGGTATGTGTGTAGCCTTCGACCAGGCTTTGCTCCTGGATTCCATTCACAAACTGACACTACTACCACTCTGTGTAGAAAAACAGTCAGCTGTTTCTCACTGTGAAACTGCTGAAATGAACAAAACCAGCGAACCCTGGTGAAAACAAGTACTGATGGCATGTTTGATTATACAAGTATTGAGTTTTCTTTTTCACATGTACAAGTATTGACACCATGATAAACTGAAAAAAAAACACAATTGTGGTCTTAATCTGACAGTCAGTCCAGGTGACAGATCAGGAAGATGACAAAAAAACATCAATGCAAGATTTAATACATTGTTAAAAGTAAAAATCTGTCATTTAATTCAGTTTGTTACTTGTATTTAATTCACAGAATGTTTAATTTATGGCTGGATTTGCCATGAAAGATGAGGATGCTGTCCACTTTAGTGCTTCTTATACATTACATAATCTCTATAATTCCATATGTCCACAGTCATACACTGTCTGGTCACTTTATTAGGTACACGTATTAGCACATCACAGCAACGAGAATGTGTAATCAGCCAATGAAATGACAGGAATTCAGTGCATTTAAGCATGTAGACACAGTCAAGATGACCTGCTGAAGTTTAAACCCAAGCATGAGAATGGAGAAGAAAGGTGATTTTTATGACTTTCAGCATGGCATGGTTGCTGGTGCCAGATGGGCTGGTTTGAGTATTTCACAAACTGCTGATCTACTGGTATTTAAACCCACAACCACGTCTAGGGTTTACAGAGAGCCCAAACATCCAGTGAGCAACAGTTCTCTGATGAAATGACCTTGTTGATGCCAGAGGTCAGAGGAGAATGGTCAGACTGGTTGGAGTGGATGGAAAGGTAACAGTCACTCAAATAACCACTCGTTACAGCTGAATACAGCAGAAGAGCATCTGCGGATGTAGGACATGTCAAACCACGGAGCAGATGGACGACAGCAGCAGAACTGCTGTCAGTTACAAACAGGAAGCTGAGTCAACAGTTCACAGGGACTCAAAGAAGTGGTCAATAGAAGGCTGGAAAATGTTGCTTTGTCCTGCGAGTCCTGATTTCCGCTGCGACATTAAGATGTTATGGTAATGATTGGCATAAGCAACGTGAAAGCATGGATCCCTCCTACCATGTATCAACTCTTCAGGCTGCCGGCGGGGGCACATTTTCAGACCTTGAGTCCGAACTGTGCGTGTCACAGCCTACATGAATATTACTGATGGCCATCTCCATTCCATCTGTGATAACCAGGAGGTCCAACTCAAGACGAGCAAGGTGTACCTAATAAAGTGGCCAGTGAGTGTACGTCAAGTTTTTTATCAAACTGAATTTGTTGACTTGCAAAGTGTTTTTTGGAACTGACAAACATCCCATGTGTAAATTGTGCCATAACTAAATCAATATCCGCAAATTAAATACTGACTCACTAACTGTAATGGAGGTTGGGTCCCAGGGGTCAAAACTGAACGAGAAATAAACTCAAAATGAACATTGCTTTGTTCACTTTTTGAATATTTTTGACTTTTTTGTCTTATTTTGTTCATTTGGTTCATTATTGTTCTTGCGTTTTCTTTGAACTGTTTCTTTTTGCTGCTTTTTTGTTGTTGGATTTCCTATGTTGTAAACCTTATGTTATTTCTTAGTTTGTACATTTTCTTCATTATTATGTCCATTTCCTCAATTTTGCTGATATTTTTGACTCATTGTTCTATTATTAATTTTTTCATTCGTAATTGTTCATTTTCTTGAGGTTTTTACTCACCTTTCTTTCCTTTGTTGCATTTCTGCTCACTTTGCGACTCGTTCATTTTCTTTAATATTTTGTTTATTTTTTGCCTATTTTTGTCACTTTATCCTTGTTATCATTGTTATTTTTTCACTCTTTTGCACAAAGTTTTTGTTTACTTTTCAACCAACCTGTGTGTATGTGTGTAGCTATTTTTATTCATTTTATTCTTTATTTTTGTATTTTTTGCTGATTTTCGTGATTATTTTTGGTCATATTTATGAAACTATTATTCCGTAAATTTATTGATTAATTTGGAATTTTTTGCCTATTGTCTTGTTTTTAGATGCATTTATTTCATTATTCTATAACATATTGTTAACTTTGGTGATAAATGTGTCCCTTTTTTCTTTTTTCTTTGTTAATTATTACTTTAATTCCCTTAATTTTGCTAATAAATTTGCTCATTTTTTTCTATTTTTCAATTATTTCATTGCTTTTCCTCATTTTCTTGAGGCTTTTACTCACTTTTCTTTATTTTGTTGACTTTATCCTTGCATTTTTCCTCACTATGTGGCTCATTGTATTAATTTTCTTGACTATTTTGTTCATCTTTTGCTTATTTTATTGCTCATCTTATTCATTTTTGTCCAGTTTGTGTCATTGTTCTGTAGAAAAATTACGAATTGATGCACCAACAGAACAAACAGTCTCTTTTTTAACAAATACACACGTGTGTATATCTCTTCATTTTTGTTAATTTTGTTACAATTTTTTGTCACTTTTATGCATTTCCTTCATTATATTTATTATTTTTGTTCTGTTTTTCTTTTCTTTTTTTGTCTGTTTGCATGTTTTTTGTTCATTTTGGGGACTAATATGTCCATTTCTGTTTAGTGTGGTTCTTTTTATCATCATCTCCTTAATTTCCTTAATTTTTAGGAATACTTTTGCTGTCTTTTTCTTGTATTTTTCATTGATTTCATTATTTATTGTTCATTTTCTCTAGGCTCGTTTTCACTTTTCTTTATTTTGTTGACTTTTTCGTTGCATTTTCCCTCACTTTGTGCCTCGCTGTGTTCATTTTCTTGACTATTTCGGCCACGTTTTGTTCATTCGGTTGCTCGTATTGTTCATTTTTGTCCACTTTATTTCATTCTCCTGCAGAAAAAATAAAATCACAAAGGAATGCCCTAATTCGTACACAGTCCGCCCTTCTCCACTTTCAAACCTGTGTGCACGTAGTCTCCGTGATTTGTTGCCTCATGTTCACACTGTTAACATCCCCGGTTTAAACGTGAGGATGCTGGGGCTCATGTTCGACATCACATGCATATTCATGGGCCCGGCTCTCCTCGTGTTGGAGGATGTGCACGTGCGTGTGGAGAACTCGGGATGAGCGCTCTCGTTTTTAAACGTCCTGGATAATGAACAGATGCTGCAAAAATTAGGAAAGAAACATCGACTCCTCCCAGCAGTGCCACTTTGGCCCGCCGAACTGGCACACTGGCGCACACACCGCACGGCCGTCCTCTCCCCAGCTCCTGGTGCTGCTGCTGGGGAACATTAAGGGACTTGGCACGGTTCTCCTCCGCCAGCCTGCCAGCCTCTCCCTGCCCCGCTCTCTCCGGACTGCATGGGCAGGACGAAGAGGGTGGTAGTGGTGGTACTGGTGGTGGTGGTGGTGGGGAGGATTTTGATAGATGCCCTCTCCCTCTCTGGTTCACTTTTGGACAGGCTCCTTCAGACTGCAACTTTATCTCTTTGCTGATCAGGCCAAAATGAAGACCGGGGCCTAAAGCTATATGGCTTTATCCCCTTTAAGGATCGGAAAATATGCAATGAAACAGTAGAAATTCACCTTTCACTTTGCCATTTATTTGTAAAGTCAGATGATTGGTAATTTTGGGTCTCGAAAATACTCTGATTTATCTAAGTAATTACATTTTTTTGTTTATTTTTCGTTCGTTTATTATTTATTTTAATTATTATTTTGTTCATTTGTGTTCATTCCGTTCCCGTTTGTCTTAAATAATTACGTTTTTGTTCAGTTTTGGTTGTTTTTATACTTATTCCATTTTATTGTTTATCTTACTTGTTAGTCAGTTTTGTACTTTTTGTTCATTTTCCCAATTATGTTGTTAATTGTTGTCGACTATTGTGTTCAAATTTGGATCGTTTTGTTCATTTTTGTTCTATTTTCTTCATTATTTCATTTGTTTTTTCGTTTACTTTGCAGATTTTTCTCATTTCCGTAATTATTTTTTGTCATTTCAGTTGATTTTCCCAATAATTTAATATTTTATTGTTGTTCATTTTTGTAAAACTTATAGTTTGGTTTTCATTTTCATTCATTTTCGGGTTGTTTTCTTCCATTTTATTTTCTTCTGTTTATTTTGTTCACTTAATTTTTTTATTTTGCTGAATCTTGTTTACTTCTTTAATATCTTTTTGTTCATTTTCTCAATAACTTAATTCGTTTTTACACAGTTTTGTTCATTTTTGCTTTATTTTCTGCATTTTGTAATTTTTTAAAAAATTTTGCTATATATTTTTCTGATTTTTGAATTTGGTAATTGATCATTTTCTAAATTATTTCGTTTATTTTTGGATAGTTTTGTTCATTTTTGGTTTATTTTCTTCATTGTTTCATTCATTTTACTCACTTCATGATCTATTTTGCAGATTTTTAGTTACTTCCTTTATGATTTTGTTCATTATTTTGTTATTTTTGTTCATTTTTGTCAGTCATTTCATTAGCTGTTCAGTTTCTTGATTATTTTTTGAGGGAGGCGGTTGGATTGTTTTGTTCATTTTAAGTTTATTTTCTAGATTAATTCCTTTAGTGACTTTGCAATTTTTCTTGCTCATTTAAAAAAAAAGATTTTTCTTCAATTTTTGGTCATTTTTGTTTATTTTCCCAGTCATTTCATTAATTGTTTTTCATTTATTCATGATTTCATATGTTCTTTTAAATCATTTTCTTCATCTTTTGTTTATTTTATTATTGTGTTCATTTACCTATTTTGTTGTTTATTTTGTTTATTTTTAACATTGATTATTATATATATCTTTTCATTTTATTAATCCAACCAAATAATATGTTAATTATTATTTATTATTTTGTTCATATTGGCGTCTTTTTGTAAATTGTGCTCATTATTTCATTCCTTTCTATTACTCTCATGAATGTCTTTTCGGTTCTTTAATTATTTTGTAACTGCTGGCCATGTCCTTATTTACTTCGTTAATTGTATGTACATTTCTGTTTTTCAATTGTTTTTTTAGATTTCCTTTCCTTAATTATTTTGTTCATTTTTCTTCATTTTCTCAATTACTGTGTTAACTTTGTTTATTTTCTTACTTATTCTTTGAATTTTTTGTTCATTTTTGTTCCTTTTCTTATTTGTTCTGTGAATTTCAGGTCATTTCCTGCATTATCTATTCATTTGTGTTCATTTTCTCAATTATTCTCTAATTATTTGACGTCTTTCTTGGTTATTTTGTTTTTGTAATCATTTTTATTCCATTCTTTCATTATTTTCTGCTGCTTGTGTACCTTTATTTGGTTAATTTTTCTTTCGTTTGTTGACCATTTTATACATATCTTATTGTCTTTTACCTTAGTTTTTTATTTTGATTTAATGTCGTGAACCATTTTATCTTGAAAAAGTTATTTTTTTATACTTGCATATCTTTTCTTTTCAATTTATAGTAAAACGCATAAATACAGTATTACATTTCAATAAAAAGCATATTTTATTAACTTTGTTGCATATTTTTGTACTTTCTGCTCATTTTCTTAATTATTTTTCCTTCCTTCCATAAACGTAAAGCCACAAACAGAACCATTAAAACTCACCAGAAACAGAAAACCAAGTGTCCGACGTTGAAAATGTCCATGAGGCTTTTCACACAAAACCCCACTCATCGTCTAAAACCAACAGCATCGCGGGGCACGTGCTGGGGCACATTTTGGGGCCTCGGGGTGGGTTTGCTTCTGCTGCGGGTTGGATTCCCACCGGGGAGCCGCAGATTAAATGACGCACTTACAGGTAGCGGCGTTTGCCAAAAATAACATGTTGTGCGTAATATCGGATAGTAGTTTGATATTAAACTTGAAGGACTGGGACACACAGACGCATAACAGTTAAAAAACAAAACCTGGTAGAAAAATAATCACGAAGTATTAACGAATGATAATATATATTTCAAAGTTTCGTCCATTACGCACGTTTTTAAGATACTCTATTTGCAAATGTACATGATGTTTTCTGGTGTAAAAGCAAAAAAAAAAAAAACCGCGCATTTTACTCTTATATGCATCATCCCAAACCTGCAAAAACCTTATTGAATCACTTATTTTCTCATATTCTTTTAAAAAATGAGTAAAGACACATAAGAAAAATAAGTGAAATCCCATTTTATAAAACCAGCAATCATTTCAGCTTATTAATAATGCATTTTTTTTTTAAACTGGACGTTTTAATATAGTGCCGTGGAAATACTTTTTATTAAATGTTCTTCTCTAATTCTACTAAAATATGCACTGGTGCCTAAAAAATGGGAGTAATATTTTTTGATCAGAGCGTAAATTATGCCCAAAGATGTGTTTTTGCTGAACTAAAATATAAGATATAGTTAATTTCTAAGTAAGAAGCTCAAAAGATGGATTTTTAGGACAAACTTTGAAAAATACACTTTTGTTCTTACGCCAAAAAAGCGTCCACTCGTGTTTTGTTTTTTTTTTTTACTTTTAAGTCGTCTGGAATTGTAATTAAATAAGTGTCATCGTGAAAAATCTAAGGATCGCTGCTGAACCAGCAACATTAAAGTTTTTCCAGAATTCTACTAAGGCTAAATGATTTAAAATTGAAATAATAGCTGTATGTTGTTATATATTGATGTTGATTGTAGTATTTTTTGAATCGTCACTGTACAGGCTGTGTGTCCTTACAGCAGAGACCCAGGACGTTTTGGAAACATATGGGTCCCGGGGCAGCGCTCCAAACCCAGCCGGGGTGGCAACGGCTGCCCTGGACACCGAGCAGTGTGTGTGTGTGTGAGAGAGAGAGAGAGAGAGAGAGAGAGAGAGAGAGAGAGAGAGAGAGAGAGAGGGAGAGAGAGAGAGAGAGAGGGAGAGAGAGAGGGAGAGGGAGAGAGAGAGAAAGAAAGTGTGTGCGTGTGTCGAGGTTTTACTCATGGGTTTCATTTGGACACAGTGGATCTTTCTGGATATTTTAAGCGTCAAACATTTCATTTTCTGGTTTTGATTGCATACTTAATGCGTCTGTTGGTACCTTACTTGTCTACATTTAGGAAAGAATAAACAGGAACGTGTGCAAAAATGAGCGAAATAAGCAAGAAAATGAGCAAAAATAGAACCAACGTGATATATAGACTGGACTAAGCCTGGATCTTATGCTGTATTTTATCCCAATGTTATGTATTTTGCTCGTTGTATGTAAAAGTAAGATGTGTGAAGACTGACCTTGTTTTGTTCTTTTTGTTTTAATGTTGATGAAGACGGGGGTTCACAGCTTGACATCAAAACCAGCCAAATAACCAAACCAAATGAAACAAAAAGAATGACATAATCCCACAAATTAACCAAACAATGCACAGAAATAATCAAGAACATGAAAGACAGGGAACAAAATATTTTTTAAAAAATGTGGAAAATGAACAAAAATATCCAAAATAATTGAAAATGGGCACAATAATGAATCCGTCCAAGAACACATTATTTGTAAACTGAACAAAAATATTTGTAAAATGATCAACAAATGAAAAAAAGCAATAATAAGTGAACAAAAATGAAGGAAATAAGGAAGAAAATGAAGAACAAGTATAAAACAAAACCAACCAATTAGAGAAATGAACAAAAATGAAGGCGAAAATAAACAAAAATCAACTAAATAATCGAAACAATTGACAGAAATGAACAAAAATGACACTCGATGAACCAAACTGAAAATGGTTGCAAAGATTCCATCATCACCTAAATGAACAAACTCCACCTGTGCCATATGTGATATGTTCAACAAAACAGTCTTGTTTCACCGCGTGAGGCTGCAGTTCATAGAAACCTAATAATCATAAAGATTTAATTTATTTAAACCGCACACGATGCAAATATAAACTCGTTTTAAAAATGTATCACATGCATGTGAAGTGTGTTTTTAAAGCTGCAAGAGGTTCAACAGAGACTCCATTATTTATAGTTGATGTTTAATGCATATAGACACAGAAACATAAACTGCGCACAAACAACTGATTTTTTTTTTTTTTTTTGCATTTTTGGCAACTATCAAAGCTGAATTTTATGTTAATTCTGCAAAGTTGTCTTTGTCAACAGGTATGCTTAAATTATCATAGATTTTTTTTAGATGTAACCTATGAAGCATTAAGGAAAATAATAATTCCTAACAGTGGTTTCAGTTAATTATATTTTTCTACTTTTTGGGGCACGTATGATTTTAGTTTGAGGATTATCTTATGTTGCTGGTGAAGCTTTGGAAAAAAACTAAAGAAAATCCTGATAAATGAGTTGTTCGGCTTCTAAATCACTGTGAGTTTAATGAAAAGCTCATTTTGTGTTGCAGGACTGGGGGGATTATTTTGATTTTGCCCAAATTTTAACATCAAACCTTTTAAAAACGCGTCAAAACCCAAATGGCGAAAGGAATAAGGCGCTCTCCAAGGTGCTGAAACACATTCCATCCTCATTTCGTGTTTTAATGGTCAAGAAATGAACCAGACCTTTACGTGACCTTGACTAAAGTGCCTGCCATTAGTTAATGTGCATTATTTGTATTTGCTAAGTGAGATCCAGGGAGTGGATTCGCCAAATGTCCGCGCTAAATCGTTTTTCACCCAGAAGTGTGCGCTCCTCCTGCAACATTTCTGCACATTTTAATGGCTGGTTTGTAAAACTGCCAAGAAAAAAATGAGACTTTGGCCACGTTTAGTTCATGGGAATAGAATGACAACACTGCCCTCTCCCTCTTGTTCCCGGTTTAGTGAATGGAGGCCCTCTGGATCCGCAGGGAAAAGCCGCAGGAGGCCTCTGATTATCCAAACAATGCAAATAATTGACACATGATCACCCTACACCCACTCTTGGATGCTTATAAATAAAAAACCCTCACTATTAAAACGAAATATGAAGGAAATGCAGTCAGGTGTAAAGGAAAATCCAATTGCACACTCTCATTTATTGTCATTTTATTTTTTTTTACCACACAGTTGGTTGAATACAAAGTTGAAAGAGACTTGAATTTTATGAAAAAATGCTCAGCAACACATGGGATCCCTTCATTTCCATAGACTATTAACATTAATTACAAAAACAACACAATAATAATAAATACGTGCAATAATAATAATAATAATAATAATAATAATAATAATAATAATAAAACTGATTTGACAGAGCAGAGAAGGAAAATACAAAAGTTCAATTAAAAAACAGTGCAATGGCTCACTTTAAACCATATATGAATAAATAAGAGTACAAAACAAAACGGGAAAATGTCTGATTTGTTGTGTTTGCTTCCTTTTAAAACATTTTGGCCCAGCGAATGTGTTGATGTGTGATGAAACATACAGTGTCAGTCTTCTGGGCCTTGCTGTTGCCTCGCACTGTGTTCTGGTTTTGTTTTGCATAGATGCGAAACGATTGATTTGCTGGAGAACAGATTCTTTCCAAACAACCCAAACATTTTTTCCCCTCAGTTCATCACTCCCCTCTTTATATTTCGTCCCAAACTCCCAAATCTCGCACGTATACAGGCGAGAAAACGTGATTTATGACACGATTTGATTTCTAATCCCATCAAATCACTGGTGTCAGCTGTAGCCAGCGACGTAGTGGCGAAGGAAGTGGGTAAACTTTGACTTCCAGGCATCAAAATGCAAACAACCACACATAGAAACACAAATAAGTTTTTAAAAAACACTTATAGGTTGAAATTCCCTTTTCTTTATGACTTGTTCATCACATTTTCTCTTCTTGATTTCAGCCTAAAACGCTGGATAGATTCTATTGCGCAAAATAAGAGGTGGATTGTCCTCCACTACATCCCTGACTAGAGCAAAAATAAAAGTGGTGAAATCAAATGGCAAATGACAACGAGTGAAATTCTCCAGGGCAGCAAGCTTGTCAAGAAGTGTGCCTTGGGTTTGATTGCAAGGGGACGCACTTTTATCATTTTTAATTGTGAAAAAACGCGTTCAGTTCGTCATACATGGGGGCCCGTTCGTGGTGTAAGTGCATGTCGTGGTAAGGCAGGACGTTTTCAGAGTGAATGCCGCTCCGGGCCCCTGAAGAGCCAAACACCAGGTTGTGCGCCCCGGTGGATCTGGAGCCAGGCAGGCCGGAGTAATGCATAGAGTAGTGGTAACCCTTCTCGTTTTCGGGGGACGCAGAGCCTTGGTGCTTCACGGAAAAGTTGCCATTGATGCACAGGGGTGGGCTGAGAGGGCCCTCGTATTCGGGGCTGTTATACTCGGGGGATCCGCTCCCGCCATACAGGGAGTCATAAGCCGAACAGTAGCCGTGCGTCCTCAGCGGGTGCGAGTTCGAGCCCGGTTGGCAGTGGGGGCTGGACAGACGCGCGCACTGGTACGGGTAGGAATGCATGGAGAAGGAGCCGGAGGCATACCTGCCCCCGTCCTGACACTGCTGCTCAGTTAAGAAGTTACGGGAGTTCAGCTGCAGGCACCCAGCCACCAGGTTGGTGGTGGGCTGGGAGAGTCCCTTACACAAGGTCTGCACGTAGGACACCAGATCAGGCCTTTTCCCAGAGCGCAGTATCTCCGACAGGGCCCAGATGTAGTTCTTGGCCAATCGCAGCGTCTCGATTTTGGACAGTTTTTGCGTTTTGGAGTAACACGGCACCACTTTACGCAGATTGTCGAGCGCAGAGTTCAGGTCGTGCATGCGGGTCCGCTCCCGTGCGTTCGCCTTTACTCGCCGCATCCTGGAGCGCTCGATCCGGGCCTGGGTCATTTTGCGCTTCTTGGGGCCCCTTTTCTTGGGCCTGTCCCCTTCCGTGTCCTCCCCGTCGTCCTCTTCTTCCACCTCGTCGTCATCGTCGTCCTCCCCGGCGTGTTCGGAGTGCGTCCGGCTGTCTCCTCTCAGCTCGGAGGCCTCCATGTCGTCCTGCCCGTCCGCATCCTCATCTTTGATCTTGGGGTTCTCGCCGTCGCTGTCGTCCGCCCAGCCCGAGTATTTCTGTACGTCGGGGAGCAGTGAGGGGTCACTGAAAAGCCGCGTCAACATTGTGGCTCTAAAACGAAAAAAAAAAAAAAAAAAAATACACATCATTAGAAAAAAACAGGCCTCAGATGCGCTTGAGATGCTGCTGGTAAATAAGAAACAAAGACATTTCTAATTTTTAGAAAAAACACAAACGAGGTTAAACTCATTGTCTTCATCACTGAGCATATATTAATATCTAGGTTAAAGGTCAATAAGCCCCCACAGCTCCATCGACCAGCTGACACTCCCACGGACGCTTTTGGAATTTTAATATTTTTAGTGCGCCTTTCAGTTCAAAAATAACCCAGAATTCCCAGTTTAGGACAAAGGGTGTAAATTTGGGTGAAATAAAAAGCAGAGAGGAGTCAAGCCCACAGCTCCGCTCTGGGCTACAGCCAGACGGATCCCCTTTTAATTCCCTGCTGTCATCCGTGTGCCCTGTCGCGTCCTTTCGCAGCGGGTCCCAGCGGCAGGGGCCATATTACAGGTCCCATGGGGCCCCCCACTTTCACTCCTCCTGACGCCCATATATACACTCCTGGCTGCATTCCAGCACTATTCATCCACACCATACACCTCGAAAGGATTTTATTTAAATTATAGGCATTGGCTGCGCTTAAAGTCGCACTGATGATTAAATTAAAGCTTATATATACAGTCTAAGTTAGGCTATAAATTTAATGTCATGGTCTGCATGCAAACCCGCTCTTGTTTGCACTTTGAAAAATCAGAAGTGTATCATACACATTTTTTTGCATGTACAGAGGAAAACGCGTAAAAATGTTACAATGTGGCTGCATTTTCAGTAAAACAGATATGATGACCGTTTATTATGAAGCTTTGGACCAATTTGCTAATTTTCTTCAAATGAGAACTGCATTTATTTATACTGAGATAAAACATTATTTTTCTTCTACATTTAAAGCGTTTTTGGTTCAATTTCGGCTCCTTCGTTCAATTCCTCATTTGAAAAACACCATAAAAAATACGGTCATGAATGATAATCCTAATAATGACAAAAACATCTGATTTGAAATCGAGTATATGATTTTATCAGGTAAAAAAAGATGGGTAAGTTTTGTTAATCTGTAGAAAAACGCGTAAAATCGTAGATAATCATTGATATCGATTCACATTCCATGCACTACAATTAAGCAGTCCAAAAATCAATCGATCAGCCTACCATTTGATTAGTAAACGCAATCCCATTCCAGAAAGAGGCTACAGAGAGAGACGAGGTGATCTTTGACAGCTTCAATAAGCCTCCATTGGCTTCCTCCCTCACATGTTTCACATCCCAGCTATTATTATAGTGCAGCAGGAGATAGACTTGCAGCTCATGGTTAAGGTAGGCAGTGATGGTTGGTTAATTATCTCGGGGGGTGTGCCAGGGGCAAAATCTAGTTTTTAAATCTCAGGCTCAGGAGGTTTGCTCAATTAGAAGCAGAAAAACCCCAAAAAACACACACACAACAACGTTTAATTAACAGACCGTGCAGTTACATGAAATAGATTTCACACATAATTCAGTATGCAAGAGTGCATGATTTCCAAGCCCTTTTAACCAGCGATAACCCTTTACAGATGGAAATGGCTTGTATCCCTTTAGCCCTCTTTAAATATAAAAACACAAACGTCCTTCCCTGCGCACCGTCGCTCCAGGAGGTTTGGAAAAATGTTCATGCCAAGATAGATTGTGGAAGATAAAAACGGGCAAACAGAGATAAATCACGCTGTCACACTCAATGGCGTTGTCCCACCCTTTCATTTGCTCCGAGATTGAACGTGCAAATCATCGACAAAATCATCAATAAATCTCCCATTAAGCTCGAGGACGTCCTTCGGCTCCGGCACCGCCGCTTAGATCGCAATCATCCTCTGAAATTCCCATCTGATGCTCATCGCCTTTTGTTTCTCTCATTCAAGGTCCAGACACAGGAATCTCTAGATCTAATTAGTGTCCGGTATGATCTATTTACAGCCTACTGTACTCCGCTGGCTCCGGTCTGGAAGGAGGAACCAGCAGCGGGGACGCATGGCTTTTTTGTTTTTTTTTAGGACCCGAGGGTGGTATTTGGGGTTATCTTTGGCGATCCAGGCACCTTTGGGTGTCAAAAGTTGAAGGGCACGGAGGGGAAAGCGGCGGAGAGTGGAACGGCTTCTATCCACGACTGACAAGGGTTTCAGGACTGTAAACAGCCTGCGCGTCGTGGATCGAGCGGAAAGTCGCAAACACAAACAGTGGGAGACTATAGATATGGATTCATGCCAGTGCGTTTTCAGTTTCATATAAAGGCCTGTATGAGCCACAAAAAACTACCCTAAAATCTTCCTAATCTGCTCATTAGATTAATTTTCTCCTCCATTTTGGACCCCGCTACCTTGATTTTCCCCCCCGTCTTTTGGCGCATGTGTTTGTGTTCCAACTTACCTTGGCTCGGGCTCTTCACAAGGGATGGAGAAAAAAAAAGTCGCTTCAGTTTCAGACCATCTTCAGGGACCGAACCGACGCTCCTGACCGGCGTAAAGGTGCAGGCGGCAGCGAGCGGCTTCTTTCTTTTACTGATGCCTTGTTTCCGTGTGGTTTCTCTCCCCGGCAGCGCGCGCACAGGACTGACTAACGGGAGCTTTTGCGAGCGGACGTGCGTCTTCTTGAGTGTCTGTTGTGGAGACGTGTGTGAAAGTGAGTGAGCGCGGATGGGATGCATGCATGTGTGCGTACGCGCGTGTGGCAACTGTGTGAGCTACCGGGGACGAGGTTACATACCAGCTACGGCTGTGATGCCAGCGCCCATATGGCTGGCACGTCACCGGCAAGAGCCATCACATGAGAGCCCGGTGATTGACATGCGCCCGCATTCGGAGAGATTTGCCCTCCCGGGGGGATGAGAGAGAGAGAGAGAGAGAGAGAGAGAGAGAGAGAGAGAGAGAGAGAGGGAGGGAAGGAGGAGGAGGTGGTGGTGGTGGTGGTGGAGGAGGAGGAGGAGGAGGGCCGCGCCATCTGTCACCGCACTAGCGCTCACACACCCAGAAAAAAAGGAGGAAAAACAGAAGAGAGGGAGAAAATAAAATGGTGGAACAACAAAACTCATCAGCGTTGACCTGTGCTGTTGCTTCAAGGGATGCGGGCTATTTTCTTATCAAACCTGAGAATTTCCTCAGTCATCTGCCAAACTCACTTGTCAGCCTGTAATGCAATTTAGAGACACGGATATCTCCGCAGTCACCAGGAGGACGATTGTGGTGATATTAGGTGACGAATATAAAATTAGGAATCCCATACGGAAATGTAATATATGGCACATAATTTATGTCCCTGTGTAAGAGAGGTGCCATATGTTATCTATAAGGCCACATACGAACATGTTTATAGCCCCATGAACAAATTTTGCAAAAAAAAAATGAAAATGTAGTTTCAAACATCACACAGACATGTTATAAATCCAAACCTAAGGCAGGTGCCATACCTTGTCTTAAAGGCCATGTACATCCTGAGCATGTACAGTATATACTGTATGAATTAACCCCCTCAGAGAATTCTCAAAATACTGATGGATTTCTCATGCTTTTATATGTTGCACACGTGCATTTTTATGGGGGCAGCATGTCAATATGTGAAACATATATGAAATGCATGAAATCTTCACAGTTTGTAATTTGTAAGTTTGTATATTTAGACTGTATGCAGCATTTTAAGTATTAACTAAATCTAAGTCCATATTAAGAGAGGTGCCATATGTTAAGGCCAATATGAATGAACCTACTCATACTAATTCTGCAAAAAAGTGAGACATTTTTTCATGGTTTTATATGTGGCACATAACAAACATCATATGCGCATGTGTCAGTATATGAAATATACTGACATATTTAGTATTTAGCATTTCACATTTAGTCAGTAAGTAGCATTTTATAAATTTAATCTTACATCAAGAGTGGTGCCATATGTTGTCTATAAGGACATATGTATCTTATTTATGAGCTTGTTTATGACATATACATAGGCATGAACCTACTCATATGAACAAATAACAAACATCCCACATGCATTTTATAGGCCAGCCCAGTATGTCAATATATGAAGCATATGTAAAATTTATGAAATTGCAAATCACAATTTGTAATTTATAAAGTTTCATATTAGGTCAGTGCAGCATTTTAAGTTTTAGCCAAATGTCAGCCCATATTAAGAGACATGCAATTTGTTATGTATAAGGCCATATATGTCCTTTTTATGAGCATGTTTATAATGTATACGAATTAACCTACTCATATACATATGTATTAATTGTGCAAACAAGTGATACATTTTCATGCGCATAACAAACATCCTATGTGCATTTTATGGGGTAGTCCTCTATGTCAGTATATGAAACATATATGAAATACATGACATCTTCACAATTTGTAATCCAGAAAGTTTGATGTTGCATCAGTGTGTAGAATTTAAGCCTTAGCCAGATATAATTCCATATAAAGAGGTATGCCATATGTTATCTGTAAGGCCATTTACATCCTATTTATGAGCATGTTTACTACATATATGCCTTAACCTTCTCATACACTGGATGTGCTAATTGTGCAAAAAAGGGATACATTTTTCATGACTTTATACATTGCACATAACAAAAACAACTAATGTTACATCAACATATGAAACCTTCACAATTCATAAGGATTCATATTTAGACAGCAAACAACATTTTATAAATCTAAGCTATATACATCCTATTTGATATGTGTATTGCATATATGATTTACCCTGCTCATAGTATAGACACATTCTGCAAAAAAAAAAAAAGAATATTTCATGTTTTATATTTTGCGCAAAAGAAACAAACATTACACATGCATCGTAGAGGTGTCAATATATGGAATCGTCAATATTTATAAGATTTCATATTTAATCAGTATGCAGTATTTAACAAGTCTAAGCCTATTTTATGTGGCATCATAGGCATAGACATAAATGCTCACACTTTATGCACATTGTCAAACTGTTCCAAAAGGTTTCATCTTAACTATGTACAATTAAGTATGTATTAAAGATGTCCCTATGAATTTCTATATGGCGTTACATAGCCTACATAAACATACAGATTTGCATAGACCACACATATGTTAATTAATTATTTAGTCTGGACAAACAATTATGATTTCACTTTATGTGTGCATATATTTAACATATTTATACATTCATTATATTTACTATAATAAAATCTTTGTGTTATACTAATAATATAGTGATTACCCCTTAGGGTCACCATAAAGTGACTAAGCCATTAAAAAAAAGTACCATTATACACATTACTTGGTGGTGCAGTATTTAAACTGTGACCCCTGGCCAAGTAAGTACTGCTCTAAAAGTATCTACACAAACAGTCAATTATCATCTTTTAAACACTTTGAGAAGATAATACCATAATACCATAAACACACATTTTATAATGACATTGCACAAAATATCTCTTGAGTAAATGAAGGGAGCAGGATTTAACCCTCCATCACATATCGGTTCAGAAGCAGGGTGGGTGTAGGGGGATGGGGCTGCATTATAAGTGCATAAAGGCCATGGAACAGAAGGCATATTGTTTATTTATTTACCTAATTGGATCAAATTATGCTTTGATGTATTCAGAGGAACGACAACCTAAACCAATTGTGATTTGCTCTGACTCTTGTGGGCTCAACACCGGGTGCAGGATGACCCACTTGCCAAAGCCGCAAACGGGTCAGATTAAAAGGTATAATATTACATCGGCTGCATGTATGTATGGTGTTTATGTGTGGACTGGTGCTCATGTGGTGAAGTGTGAAGATCCAGTGTTAGCGGCTGAATATGTGAGGTTTGCCAGAGCTGCTGCTGCTGCTGGCGTTTCCACTGAGTGAGGGGAGCCTGCAGGGGCAAGCATCAGAGAGAGAGGGAAAGAGACATAGGGACGCAGTGAGAGACAGCGACAGAGAGACAGTGAGACCCAGGTGTGCCGGCCCACTAGGGATGTATGAAAAATGAGGAGGAAGGAGGGGTGTAGCTGGAGATGACAGGGAATTGGTGCTGGTAGGAGCTGGCAGAGATGCCCGAGATGTAAAAAGAGGCATGTTGGCATATCAAGGGGCACAGAGACTACAATTCTTCACCATAAGCATCCTGGAGGGGTCGACAGACTGATTGCTGAACAAATTTTAATATTAGACAAATATAACTCAAGTAAATACGAAATGCAGTTTTTAAATGATGATTTAAGGAGAAAAGTAGTCCCAGACCATCACATCCCACCACCATGTCTGACTGTTGGTATGATGTTCTTTTTATGTAATGCTGCATTAGTTTTACATCAGATGTAGGTGGACGCATGCTTTGCAAAAACTTCAGCTTTTGTCTTGTCATTTCACAGAATATTTTCCAAAAACTTGTGGACGCATCAGTATGTTTTTTGGTAAATGTGAGCACTTGTGTTTTTTTTTTTTGGTTGGCAGTGGTTTTCACCTGGGAAACTACCGTGGCTGCCATTTGTGCCTAGTGTCTTTTGTTACTGTTGAATCACAAACGCTGACTTCAACTGGGTTAAGTGGGGTCCACAGTTCTTGAGATGCTCTTCTGACTTATTTTCTGACCTCCTGGATGCGTCGCTGATGCACTCTTAGATTAATGTTGGGAGATCATCCACTTCTGAGAATTTTCACCACTCGTCCAGGTTTGGTTCACTGGAGTCCCAAATCCTTAGCGATTCCTTTCCAGACAGATACATGTCAATGACTTTGTTTCTTATCTGTTCTTGAATTTGTTTAGATCGTGGAATTATATGTAGCTTTTTGAGATGTGTTACTTCACTTCTTCACTTTGTTCTATTTAACTGGTTTCTTGATCCAACAGGTCTGGCTCAACTTACCTTTTCACATCGAGCCAGGTAGGACTGGTAACCTTTTCCCCCTTAATACATGAAATTATCACTTAGAAATGGAATTTTGTATTTACTGAGGTTATCTTTGTCTAATATTAAAATTTGTTTGATGATCTGAAACACTGAAAAGGGACTAATACACAAAAATAACAAGTCAGGAGGGGGCAAATACTTTTTCACTGCATTGTATGTGTTTTTCAGGCTGATACTGATTCTACTCATTAGTAATCAAGGAAACTGACATTTGGAACTTATGTACTTTTGCAAATGAAAATGATGGTGCCAAAATATTTGTTGATGTAGATGAAATGCAAGTTTGGAGTCTTCAGTTCCCTGCTGGATAAATTATGACAGAGTCGTACATTGTTGGATTGATTTTTGTCCAGTTTTTCTTAACTGTCCTGATTATTTTATGGGTTTTGAGAATAGTTTTGTCGTTTTTTGTTCAATTTGGTTAATCTGCTTGATAATTGTGCTATTTCTATTCATTTTGTAAATTAGTTTAGGTAATTTCGTGCCTATTTACTGCCTTTTACGTGCCTATATACCCTCTTTTATGCTTTCTATATTCTTAAACTGTTGACCACTGTGTGGCAGGGGTACATTATTTTTGATCCTGTCCTATGTAGCTTCTTCTAAATGTCCATCGAGACGACAACACAAACTGGAATTTACAAATTATAACAAGATATACAGTGTTTTGTAGAATCTCCATTTGAGACATCTAAAATGCAAATTTAAAGTGGACACTAGGTATAAACACAGCAAAAGGTATTTAAAACAAAATTATATAGTGTACATAAAATAACATTGTAACTTCAAAACAAACTTTTGCTGAATTGTCTTCATAATTCAGTGCCATTTGTCTTATACGTTGATCAGTTTTCACTTTAAAATGGCCTATTATTATCATTATCACATATCTGTGACTGGGATTTTGCATTAGTGGTGCCTACGAACAGAACTGGCAGCTGAATCAGAGATATTTTTAAATTAAACCTTCACTAGACCATATTTTAGGTGCCATTATAATCTGGAGGTATTGTTTAAAATCCAGTGAGAAACAAGAGTTCTGCGCCTGCTCTTGACTTTGTTTTCTGTCTTAAAAATCTAAACAGGGAGGGAACACTTTGGACTACCGGGTCTTTTCAGTGAAGGGTGATTTAAAAACGGTTGACTGGCAGCTGTAATGACCTATGGCTGCCAAGACGCAGCTAGACACAAGGCACGTGGCAGCTCCCCTACCCGCGATATTTCGGCATCAGTTTTTCATAGCAGAATGAAACAGTGTTGCGTCATCCATCTTTACTCACACTCTATCCTTCGAGCATGCACGAGGGAAGGTGTGTATACTTAATTCTATTTTTTTTTCTTTTTCTGGGGTCTACAAATACTGCAACTTTAATTACATTTGCCAAGGAGGTTATGTTTTTGTCGGCGTTAGATCAGAAATGGCACATGAACTAGTCAATCAGGTTATTTTATTTAAAGATTTATTTTTGGCCTTTTTGATAGACACAATAAGGATGGACAGGCAGCATGGGGGAGTGACATGCAGCAGAGGGTCGGATTTGAACCTGGGTTGCTGTGAGCAGGCCTTGAGGTGTACATAAGGTGTGCACTGCCAGCTACGCTCCCAGCTGAGCTGCCCCAACTTGCTGATCAGATTCTGATAACTTCTGGATCGTCATCTGGATCCAGAAGATTTTTAAAGAACTTTTCACCATTGTGAGATAGGGCCAAATTCAACATTTGCCCTTGTAACGCCACAAATAACACCCAGAAAATTTAGCCAAAAAACATGGGATAACACTATCATAGATTCTATCAAACCACAAAGTTTTATCCAGATATGGACAATTTTCAAGATATTCTGGAAGAGTGATCCAGAATGCTTATACTTACAGGGGTTGAGGAAAAATAGCTACTGTAAGGAAGTAAATAAAACTATAGCCATGGAACTGACACCAACTTGTAGCAGAAAGTGTGCTGATGTAGTAATGTGCACGGATTTGATGTATCTTCAATATTTAAAGAGCTAAATCCAGAAGAAAACACCATTATGGAAATATTATTTTTTGTAAATATCTATTGAACTTATCATGATATGTATGTGATTCCAAATGGTAATGGTAGGTTTTCATGGTTAAAGAATTCAATAATGAGAGTCAAATAAATTAAAGAATATTACTTTTGGTGCAATAACATTATGGGGGAAATGAGCATAGGTTCAAATGATAATGGCAGGTTTTTACTATGAAGAGAAACTGAGCTGCTTTGGTGGAGGTCTGCGCTCTCTGAGTGTTTTCTAGTTTATTTAATTGGATAACTGGTAATGTAGGTAGTCATAGCAATAATTGTGCTATTGCTACACATCACATAAGATGATCTGCCAGTCTGATAATTGGTTGACCCCTAATCCTGGTCCCCTCAGCGTGTCTGCTCACTGCATTGTGTCCATCCCTGCTCAGAGATCTCTCTATTTAGCAGACATTAGTGGAGTTAATGTGGGAGAAATGAGCATGATGACCACCAAGTCCAACTTGGCACAGGAAGACCCATCAGACTGAGGGAACGGGGACCTGGAGGCTGAGAAATAGCTGATAGAAGCTCTTCATGTCCTTGGGTCTGGATCACCCCTACATCTCCTCCACAACCACAACTGAGGCATCATTTGGGGGGGGGGGGGAGTTCGGGGTCATCCCGGGGGGCAGCAGTAGGGTGGCAGCTGTGGCTCGGGAGCCCTGATGC
>JAQQAE010001186.1:0-26789 GCA_029823295.1 Pseudamia nigra
CATTCATGCCTATGGACAATTTAGAGTGACCAATTCACCTAACCCCCTAGTGCATGTTTTGGTTGTGGGAGGAAGCCAGAGTACCTGGAGAGAACCCACGCAGACACGGAGAGAACATGCAAACTCCACACAGAAAGGCCCCACCACCTGATGTTGGGATCAAACCCAGGACCTTCTAGTGCTACCCACTGCACCACCGTGTTGCCATACCTGGAAACACTGATTGTTATTTAGGGTTGATTTTGAATGCAATCAGTCATTTTCAACAAAATGAAAACACTGAAACATTTTGTAATTGGTTTATCTGAAAAGGTAAAATAAATAAATAAACCTTTGACACAAAAATGTATATCAGGAGGTACAGAAATATCACAATGTAAAAATACATCACACACTTTAACCACTTTGGAGTAAAATTGTCCATTTGCATTCACAGTATCAACACATGCATTGAAAGTACGGTAGCGCTTAAAGCTGTAACTTGCACAGCAATTCCAGAAATTTCCATCAAGTTAGAAAGTTTTCCAGTTGTAAAACTGACTGCACTTTAAGACACTTTACAGCCATGGTTGTGACCTTCATGGTTAATTTCGTTCTTTCTTGTTTCTTTTGAACTACTCTCCCTCTAGCTTTTGTCAGGATTGTTGTTCATGAGTTTTTGTTTAGTCTTTACAGTTTTATACCACAGGAAGAGTCAGTGTAACACACTGGTCATTTGTCTTGGCAACAGCTCTTCTTTATCCCACCTAGGCTTACTCTGATACATAAAACAGCCTCCCCAAAAGGATACCTGACTCTGAAGGCAGCTTCTTAGCACCCAAGACAGCAAGAGTTTCTTTTGATGACTGCAGTCTTTGCCAGACAAAATTCTATGTGAAATTTTTCGATTTTGTTGAGCCCAGTTGGTGCAGCAGTGGGACTCAGTTCTTGGATCGTTAAAGCTGCAATCTGAAAGCAATCCGGGATGCAGTCAGTGGGAGTTTATCTCAGTGGGGGACAATGGAGATGGTATCTATGATGTCAGCTGCTGACTTTGGACTTGCCTGCTTGAAGTCCAGGAAATGTGGTCTGTCCATGCTTCTCGGTTGTAATTCTCAGAATAGTGGTTGTGTAGCAGAGTAAAAGGATGGAGCATGTATAGTGAGCCCGAAGCATATGGCTGCAGGAAAAACAAAACAATACCCTCTCAGATGCTGCAGGAATAGCTAAGTTTAATGTATCGCTTGACTTGTTTGGAAGAAGTACTTATTTTCTTTATAAATCAATACAACAATGTAAACATATATTACAAATTAAAGTCCTGCATGGAAAATCCTATATGTGCATTAGCTACAAAATGTAGTCAATGCACTTACTGTAGTACTGACTTATAGTATAGGCTGTTCATATACTTCAGTGTAAGCAGCATGTTACAAATGGAGATAGATTAAACTACTTCATATCCAGAGATGAATAATCAGGGAAGAGTGTTTTTTATTTGTCTCTACTCTTTGATTTTTGATGAAATAATGTGAGCATTTATTCATATTAAACCATGCAACAAATTTAGAAGAAAAAATATCTATTTGTTGGACCTCCCTTACTGCTCAAACGCTTGTTTGGAAGAAATATTGTGCCGAATCACAACATTACATAAAAACTACGACTTCAGAACCTGTTTATTCATAGATGTGCATTATTCAACTTGCTTACTCTTTTGCAAATAAATTATTTCACCTAGAAGAGCCACAGGGAATCATAATAGCAGTAACAGTAATATGATATAAAAGTCTGATGATATAAACATCACATCACTGCATATATCACAAGATGTCCAGGCATAACTGAATTCAAATAACAGACACACAAGAAATGTTTCTTATTTCTATATAACACTGTCAACTTTTATATTTGTTCTTATTTTCAGAAACTTGAAGAGACTGACCGAAGGAGTCAGCACCAGCTAGAAACTCTAGAGAGAGAGCAGAGGCACCTGCAAAGGCAGCTCGCCCAGCTGCAGACTGTTGGGGAGAGGGAGAGGGCTCGTATGGACAGCCTGGGTTCCCGCATGGATTCTGATCGCTCAGAGTCTGATCGAGGTTAGGGTCCAAATGAGGCCTTCATCATTTATGCAATAACAATTTCAACAATTGTTTTAATGCTAAATTAACATAAACAAAAATGTAATTTTCACTTGGCACTGCATCTGCAAACATTTAGTTTGGCACTATTCAGATGACTGATCATTTTTGTTTTTGTGTTTGAGCAGAGGAGATTGAAGTTGATGTGGAAAGCACTGAGTTCTCCCATGGAGAAATGGACAGTGTTAGCACCAGTTGTGCAAGTGACGTGGATGACCACAGCAGCCGACAGAGCTCTGCCAGCGATGAGGGCTACTCCACCTGCAGTCTAAAACTGGCCTTCTCTGCTTAAAGCACCAGCCTATACCTTTACTTCAGCTGCAGTCTTTTATGGCTTTCCACATCTCAAAGTACCAGCCAACAGCTCCATCCTCTCGTGCAGTTTAACTGTCCTCTGAAGAACAACCAGCCTGATCCAAACATTACCCTCCATCAGAGAACCAGCCTTAAGTTCAGCTCAGTCACGTTTTAGGTCTCTTTCTGAGAGATGTGATGCTCCACAACTGTCTGAAATATTTTACACAACAGACTAAAGATTAGATTCCCTGGCAATACACAGAATCTTCATTATGAAAGTTGAAGTTCCCACTTTACCAATCACCTGACTGTCCTTATTCCCATTACCACCTTAAATCAACTTTTAATAACAGCATCTTATCCAGAGCCTGTGAGGGAACCAGGATAATACCAATGTCCAACACTGAATGGACAACTCTACTTTTAGACAAATCAATATCTGAAACCAGCAAAACAAAGGAAAAAAAAGCATCCCAATACCAGCTAGAAGCTCACGTTGGGAAAGATTGCTCCATTGCCTTGTAAAAACATTGCCCTTTTTCCTTTGGATAATCCTGATATCCAAACAACACTTCTTGTCAGTGTACAAGCCGGTGGAAAGGGCTACAATGTCTGCATTCCAAAATGTTTATTACACCTTTACAAATTCTTCTGCTTTAGGACCCACAAACATTACTGATTCACGTGGCGTCCCTATTCTTGACTGAAATCCAGTCACATCCAAACAGGTGGTCTAGCCCACCATTGTTATTCTAATTTATTTTGCATATTATAGTATTTATTTTGGTATATTTAATTGTACTGTAGCTAGGTCTTGATTATGCTTGAATGAAAAAAACTTTACTGGTGTTACAATGATTACGTCTGTTTTCACATTATATGCACCAAATTTACTTGGCAAATAATCCCTGTGAAAGCATATGCAGTGCTCCATGTCTGATGCATTAAACAACTGGTAAAATAACATCTGTTTCAAGTACAAACTCATTGCAGTTTTTTTTTAAAGACTGTAATAAGCTACTCTGCACTTGTCCAAGTACAAGGCTTAAGCAATACCAGGTCTTTGATAATGACTTGTCAGATCTCACGTTTGACACTACTATGTCCGTCCAGCACCAAATGTTTCCAATTGCAACAGTAGCTCTGTCACTTAATCCTAGAGAGCAGAAAATATGATTGTAATTGATAATTGTTTTTGAAGCTACGATGCATGTGTATTGAATGTAGCCTTTCCAATCATGTCGTCATGTGCTTTGGATTGACATATCTTAAAAATGTCTGTAGCATGAAGAACATAAAACACTACAAAGTACCAATCTTGGTTTATATTTCGGTGTTTAGACTGTATGTTTGTATTGCAGCTGAAAATATCAGTTTAAATTGTTTAAATTTGAAAACTTCCCATTAGTAATGTCCACTTGAACAACAGAATTGCACTGCAAACCTTTTCCAATTCATGAAACCAAACAAGACATCTCAATATGACCATTTATCTGCCTATTTGTCGTACATCTAGATCGCCACCAAATTGTGTCTTAACCTGAGTAAATAGACTCGCACAAATTCCTTGTTACAGTCCCAACCCCCAATGAGTTTGGGAAACTGAAAATGCACTATAAAATACTTTTGTTGGGGAAGTATGTCAAAGCACACACCAGAACGTTTTCACTTGTGCTTAATCAGCCATCTGAGGTGACTTTTTGCAAATCATGTGCTGCTGGTCCCCTGCTACTTTGTTATAATTCCTGATTATGGTCCCTAAATAATAAACCTCTACTATCCGCATATACATCAGTGTTGTCTTTCTTTTGACAGAACTACTGGTAACACATAACAGATTTATGTTTATAGAAAGAGTGCTTCATACATACAGTGCTGTGAAAAAAGTCCCCTCCCTGTTTCCTTATTTTTTGTATATTAACCACATTTTGGTACATTTGCGATAACTGGCAATGAGTCTGTCACATCGCTGTGTTGGAATTCTTACCTAATTTTCTTGAGTGATTGTTGATTCAGCCACATTGAGGGTTTTTGAGTATGAATGACATCTTGATTGGATTTAAGTCCACACTTTGACTCAAAACATTTTTTGAGCAATACAGAGGCGGACTTGATGTCCTCCTGCATAATCCAAGTGTGCCTGAGGTTACAACATGGTAACTCAATATTCTGACATCCTGAGGCGGCAAAACAGCTCCAGACCACGTTTGATTGTTGGTATGTTTTATTTTTGAAATGCAGAGTTAGTTTTACACCAGATATGCACCTTCCAAAAAGTTCAACTCTTCTCTCATCAGTCCACATATTTTCCCACAGGTTTTGGGAATCACAAAGATGTTTCTTTGGTAAATGTGATGAGCCTTTGTTTTGCATGTTTGTCCAATTTAAATATTTGAGATAATCAAACAAATTTAAATTCTTGGCAAAAACAACACAAGTAAACACAAAATGCAGTTTTTAAATTGTTTTTAGGGGGGGCTAGCCTACATGGCCCTGTGTGGAAAAGTAATTCCCCCTCCCTGCTAAAACATAAATGAACTGGGGTTTCTCACATCTTTGGGAAGCTGAATTCAGTGTCTCTAGCCACACCCAGGCCTGATAACTGCCACACCTATTCTCAATCAAGAAAGCACTGAAATAGGACCTGTCTGACAAAGTGAGGTAGACCAAAAAATACTCAAAAGCCAGACATCATGCTGTGATCCAAAGAAATTCAGGAACAAATGAGAAAGTAATTGAGATCTATCAGTCTGGGACAGTTTATGAAGCCATTTCTAAAGCTTTTGGACTCCAGCTGACCTACCATAATTACCCCAAGAGTGCAGTGACCACTCATCCAAGATGTCACAATATACCCCACAACAACATCCAAAAAGTGCAGGCCTCACTTGCCTCAGTTAAGGTCAGTGTTCATGACTCCACCATAAGAAAGAGGCTGGACAAAGACGGCCTGCATGGCAGAGTTCCAAGACAAAAACCACTGCTGACCAAAAAGAACATAAAGGCTCTGTTTGTGTTTTACCAGACGTGTTGATAATTCCCAAGACTTTTTGGGAAAATGCTCTGTAGATTGAAGGGACAAAAGCTGAAATTTTGGAAAGTGTGTGTCCCATTACATCTGGTGTAAAAGCAACACAGCATTTCAGGAAAAGAACATCATACCAACAGTAAAATGTGGTGGTGGTAGTGTGATGGTCTGGGGCTGTTTTGCTGCTTCAGGGCCTGGAAGACTTGCTGTGGTAAATGGAACCATGAATAATGCTGTCTACCAAAAAATCCTGAAGGAGAATGTCCAGCCATCTGTTTGTGACCTCAAACTGAAGTGCACTTGGGTTCTGCAGCAGGACAATGGTCCAAAATACACCAGCAAGTCCACCTCTGAATGGCTTAAGAAAACCAAAATAAAGACTTTGGAGTAGCTTAGTCAAAGTCCTGACCTGAATCCCATTGAGATGGTGTTGTATGACCTTAAAAAGGTGGTTCATGCTTGAAAGCCCTCCATTGTGGCTGAATGAGATGAGTGGGCCAAAATTCCTCCACAGCTGTAAGACTCATTGCCAGTTATCACACTTGATTGCAGTTGTTGCTGCTAAGGGTGGTCCAGTGCAACCAGTTATTAGGTTTAGGGGGCAAGCACTTTCTCACATGGGGCCATGAAGGTTTAGATTGTTTTTGTACCTTAAAAAATAAAAACCATTTAAAAACTGCATTTTGTGTTTGTTATCTTTGTCTAAAATGTACATTTGTTCGATGATATAAAACATTTAAATGTAACGAATATGCAAATAAAAAACCAGGAAGGGGGGAAACACTTTTTCACACCATTGTATGACCAGATGCTATTTTTGCCCACTGTCTTTCTTGTGGGTGAATCATGAACACTGACCTTACTGAAGTAAATGAGACTTGCAATTCTTTAGTTGTTCAGGGTTCTTTTGTGATCCCTGAATGAGTCATTGATACCCTCTTGAGAAGGTTCGATACGCTTTTCTCCATCTGTGGATAATGGCTCTCACTTTAATTCAATGGAATGCCATCCCTTACAAACGGCTAACGCCTTCCAAACTGATAGATGCCACTGTCTCTCATCTGTTTTGAATTTCTTTTGTACCATGCTGTGTTGCATTTTGTGATCCTGTAGCCTACCTCACCTAGACAGGTTACATTTATGATTTCTTGATTCAGCAGGTCTGGCAAAAATCAGGGCTGGACATGACTAGTGAAACTGAACTAAACTTTCCCAAAAAAATGTGGTTAATCAATTAATTTGTGACTTAAGAGAGGGAAATACTAAATAATGCACATAGGGCCACATAGGTCTGGGCAGTTCTTTTTCCTTAACAAATGAAATCATCATTTAAATATGCATTCTATATTTATTCAAGATATGTCTAATTTTAAAATTGGTTTGACAATCTGAAACATTTAAGTGTGACAAATATGCAACAGAATAGATCTGAAAGAGAACAAGTACTTTTTCAGTACATTCACATCTTCTGTAAAACATTAACAAACTCAAACATCTCAAACTTAAGAAAAAAATGTGACTTTAATATACGAAGGATTATATTAACAGCTGTAGCATGCTGAAGTCCAACAGATTGTTAAAAGATTAAGTCTGTACTGCCACCTACAGGAACTAACAAAAACACAATGAGAACAGGTTGTGAAACCACTGAAAATAAAATGGAAGCAATTATTTAGAAAAACTGAAACAAAACAATGTTTATTTCACTGGTATATTTACAGAAATTAAAATGTGATTTAACTTGCACAAATTGTCACCATTATTATTGTACTGGCTCCCCAAGACCTACTCAGTACTAATCAGGCCATAAAATTACACACCAAATCTACACATGTACAAAGTTGGTATTTGGCCTCAGTGAAATCTGGACAAACAACAGCAACCTCTACAGCTTTTCTAAACACTATTTACTGCTGTTACAAAACAGGTGGCCTTGTTCCAGGTCAGGGTGGATCCCTTTGATCTGGAATATTTATTCTTAATACATAATATATAAGAAAACTACATTAATATTTCAAAGAATGGTGTGCAAGCCAGTCAATTCAAGGCTTTGTTTACTAGAGAAAATTTAATCATGTATAACACAATGGAAATCACTGGTGTAGCTGGTATACAGTGTATTGTTATATACAGAATACATTATACACATCATTGTGGCATTAAATGTCTGACATTGTATTTTGACGTATCATGATACTGGGTCATAGGTTTGTCTGCAATACCACATGTGCCCACTCCCACTTTCCCATTTACACTCTCAGGAGAGGCGAAGATGCTCCTTTTTACCTGCAACAAATAAGAAAATCATATATAATAATTGTGAACATTAAGTTTTTTTGTGGCATAATAAAACAAAGTCTTCATGATTGATATGATTGCACATCTCATACAGCTACATGGCTAACACATACTTGCTTGAATATTCACAACACATTTGGTCATTTACAAAAACAAGAAAATGTCCTGTACCTGTCCCTTCTTGTTCTTTGAATAAGCTTTGTTGTTGAACTGCTGCCACTTAGACTTCTGTTCTTCTCTCTCCTGCTCCAACTCCTTCATCCTTTGTACCTTCTTCTGAGCTTTCTTCTTTTTGTACTCTCTTTGCTCTGCAATTTGTTCTTTCCTTAAAAAGCAGACAAACAAGGAACAACACACACTGAAAGCTGACAGTAACGTAGTGTTAAGGACACACAGCCAGTGATCATAATGACGGACCTACGGTATTATTCTATTGATTGAAATCATTGGTGTTTCTGTCTGACTCTTCAACAAATATTAAGGTAATGAAGCAGAGAAAAATAATTTGCTTGGATGTGCACTTATTCTGTGTGGATAAAATACTTCAAAGATAGTGAATATACAAAGAGACCAGGCTACTGTTGCAGTGTTGCGTTTAAAATGACAGATGTTACTGCCTTTCAACGTGAATGAAAACATGTTCCAAGTGTATGTGTTATTAGGCAATAGTGCTGGGCAGTTTACCGGTTCGTACATAAAAAATGTTTTTTATTTTCATTATGACAATGTTTTTACATTGCCGTAACAGTACGAATAGCCTAAACTATGTTTGGAACACGACGAAATGGGAAACTGTTTAGGTAACATAATAAAAATATATATGTGTATAATTTAAAAAAAAAAAAAAACTATTTGATTCTTCAATCGAAAAAACTTGAACAAAAACCAAGCTGTTAAACCTTAAGGTGCCCGTGTACATACTTGTATACAGACATATGCAATACATATCTGTATGTGTACATTTACATATACAGACATACTTGGAGCTGGTGATAATGATGGGGACAGATGGTGACCTTCACCTTCCCCACCCAGATCTGCCAGTCTGGGGATTCGAGCCGGCAACCCTCCGATCACAGGTCCACTTCTCTAGCCTCTTGGCCACCACTGCACAATTGAGAGGCTAAGAATGGCTTAGCCTTTAGCCACTGCTGAGAATAACCACATAGAAATGTCTGCCCCCCCCTCCATGAATCACCCCTTATTGTGCTGGAGGGGTTTACGTGCCTGAGGCAAACTGATCCTAAGTGGCAGGTCAGACAGAGCAGGTCAGAAGACCCTTATGACTATGCATTCTTGTGGGCCCATGTCCTGCAGGAAGGGCTGTAAGAGTCTGGTGCTGTGTGGTTTGGGTGGCAACTGAAGGCAGGGATCTAGGTGGTCCAATACCTGGTTGCCCAAACTAGCTCCAACTGCGAGGAGGCCCTGGGGCAGACCCAGGACACAATGGAGGGACTGTGTCTCTTGGCTGGCCTGGGGGTCAACCCAGAACAGTTGGAGGAGAGTCTGGGCTTCTCTGCTTAGGCTGCTGCCCCAGTGACCCTGAGCCGGATAAGCAGAAGATGATGAATGGATGGATGTCTGTCTTACTTAAACGTCATAGTGAAAAAAGATGAAAAAAATCTTGCGACTGAGTGTTTGTGAGACTTTGATATAGGATTTGCTCTACCAAAGGATTTACTGGAGATAAGTAGACTTTTGCATTTCATACTTTCTGGTATGTTTAAGATTAGAATTTGCTGTTGCAACATAGTAGAAAATTCAGAAAAAAACAGAAAGCATGTCAGGGGCACTTTAAACAATGTGTAGGACTGAGAGGACATCTTATTTATAGATAAATATAATAAGTTGATGTATAGTAAGAATCATGTTTTGTCATTTAGAATCAGTTATTTATATCTGTAGAAGTAGAGTGTTTTGCACCTTTATGGCATTCAATTTCAAATAAAAGAAATGAAGAAATAGGCATACATACTTTGATTTGGGCTTTATGCCTCCATCCTTGTCACGTCTCCCTTCTTCCACTGCTTTGAGGTTCTGTAGAGGAATCACTTCAGCGTTCCCCCAGCCAGTGAAGGTAATAGCTGCAGTGCTGTTCTCCCGGTCTATCTCCTCAATCTCAGCTTCATACATCCTGCCAAAGAATCACGTCTGTAAGCAGGTGAGTATGAGCAAAGGACTCAAGCTCTACTTTTAAATACATTATGACTATACAATGCTATTATGATGCTAAAGTGTATTCTTAATGCCATTACATTACATTAATGTTCCCCAAAATGACTTTAAATACCTTCTGCATGACAATAAACAAAAACAACATTGTCTGTTTAAAGTATATTCTACCATCTTACCAATGGTTGCAAAGGTCTGTCATAACGGCCAACCTGCCTTAATTTAGAAAATACCAGTTTTGTATAATTACATATCTAAATCTTTTGTTTTTCTTTAAACTTAGAGAACCTAATGAGTAAATGACTACTTTAACTGAGACAATGACAAAGCTTAAAAGTATAATACTGCAAAGGCTGCTCTTGCTTTAATCTCTCACAATAAATAAAGATGATGATGACACTCACTGTCCATCCTGACTCCACACGGCCATGCATCTATCCCCTACTTTCCACCCAACTTTAACGGGGACTGTGTCTGAACCATTAGCAGTGGATGCTCCTTCAGTTGGCTGCGAGGTCAGGAGGTCTTTTGTCAAATCGATGACTTCCTACAGGTGAACATGAAAGAAGACTGTTTAGCAAAGGAAACAGCATTGTGGAAACTATTATTTTGGTTAGGTTTTAAAATAAAATGTCTCTGATCACTATAAACAAGGTACTAGATGAACCTTCAAAGCCTCATCTCATATCATTTCAGCACCCGATTCTTAATTTGGTCATAACATTCCTTGTACAACCCTTACTAAAGGATTTACAAAGTCAGAAAAATATACAGCGAATCTGTCCTAAAGCCATAAATTTAAACTAGCATAAATAGGCCTGCTCACTTAAACTGAAAGGAAAAAGCACTATGATAACCGAACGCTACACACTCATCACTGGGATCTCAAATATTTAGTCGTGTTTTCTTCAAACGTCCACTTACCTGTAAGTCTTTCTGGAGTTTACGGAGATCTTCATTGTCTGGGTCTGTTGATAAGGCAACCTCTACTTGTTGTAGCTGAGCTTTATAGCTGCTCAATTGTTTTACCAGATCCTCCGACATCTACACAACAAAACATAGACAACAGGTCGCTAGCTTAGCTGTGTTAGCATATTTGGCTAAGGCAACGGTAAGCATCTCAAGGATGTTGCTGGCCTATTTGGCAGAGTACAAGTCTAATCATACGCATTACGGGTGTTTGGTTAATAACAACCACACCAGTCGACCTATTCAAACTCAAAACAAGATGATAACATTTGCATTAGCTGAAATTGGTTTAGCAAGACCCTTCGCTCCTCGGTCGTCGACGGAAGTGAACGTACGACAATCAGTCCACATGCATACATTATAAAACATAACATAATAACGCTAGCTATAATAAACTGCGGTCTTCTGCGATCTTACCTCTTTATGAATACACCTAGTCAATAAACACTATATGATTTCAAACACCGCTTGAATAAATTGTCAAAATGACTGCCTTAAACGAAACAACCACACTCGGTTCTTCTTCCCGTACCCGAACAACCAACCGGAAGTCGGGAAGTTCTCGCGGTAACAAGTTAGATGCAGCAGAGGCAAAGTGTAGTTTATTCTTCTTCTCCTTTGGCTGTTCCCTTCAGGGGTCGCCACAGCGAATCATCTGCCTCCATCTCACCCCATCCTTTGCTTCTTCTTCACTCACACCAACTACCTTCACCACATCCATAAATCTCCTCTTTGGTCTTCCTCTCGGCCTTCTGCCTGGCAGTTCCGACCTCAGCATCCTGCTACCGATATATTGTCTATGCCTCCTCTGTACATGTCCAAACCATCTCAATCTCGCTGACGTTTTCTCCAAAACATCTTACATGTGCTGTCCCTCTGATGTCCTCATTCCTGATCATATCCATTCTCGTCACTCCCAAAGAGAACCTCAACATTTTCATCTCTGCTACCTCCAGCTCTGCCTCCTGTCTTTTCCTCAGTGCCACTGTTTCTAAACCATACAAAGTGTAGTTTATTACTGCAAAGAAAAGACAAAATTAAAAATAACCGCATGTAGCCTACACAAACTATACCTACACAGTAATATAGCCTTAATAATAAATCAGAACAGGTGCGCATTGTCTCGAAACTCTGAAAGTCATTTTCAATTCAGAAAACATTTTCTACATGTTGACTAATCCAGTGGTTCCATAGCCTTTTCAGCTCCAGACACAAATATCAGTTTTAGGTTTCCTCTGGCACAAAATTTACAAAAAACACACAATGGATTGCGATAATGTCTACATATCTTACTGACTCCATCATCAAATCAGTGTCACATTAAATGTATTTTGCTGCATATCAGAACATCAATCACAAATTAAAAGATATCAGTGTTTCATTTTGTTACATCTTTCACAGAGCTTTGTCGTATTACATCTATATAGCAAGTCAAGTTGTGTTTTTTCACTTTATGTTCACAAATGAGGTCCTTAGACTCTGCCAGAGAACACTTATTTCCTAGTTTTATCACTATTGTTTTATTATTATCAAATTCTTATTATTTTATTATGTCACTATATAAGAATTCATTCACATATAATATTATTGTTTTGTTCATCCATTTATTCTGGCATTTGATAACCTAATAAAAACAAACCTGCAATGCATTTTGGTCACTAAAAGACTAAGTTTGGGAGAGGGAACTGTAATTCCAAATAGGCTACATTTTTTCACTAAATCTTTCCTGTAAGTGCAGCAGCAGTTAATTTCAAGTTAAGAATGAGAAAAACAAGGAAAGTACAATGTTCAGCTCCATTCATTTTTTTGTGCACTGGAAAATCTTATGTTAAAAAGGTAAGCACTAGCCTAAGTGAATTTTTTTTTTTTTTGCTTTAGGGCTGCACTTTAAGTAATGGAGTCTTCAGTAAATGTTTAAGATTTTCTCTATATTTTTATATATTACTTCAAGCTGTAAATCTGAACACTGCAGTCATAAAATAGAATTGCAAACTATCGATTGTGCCCTTAATCTGTTGTAATGTAATAACTCAGATATTACTTTGGTAAATCAAAAATATTGTTTATGTCAGTCAGCCAGTGCTTTCGGGGTATGAGAAACAACCAAACTGCTTCTCAGTCTCGAGCAGCAGGAGAACCCCGCCCATTCCCATTCTGCCATTCTCACTGTAGTGCAGCAAGCATCACAGATCCTCAGCGACAGAGCAAGCCTATATAAAAGACAGGCTCTCTACTTCAGCACAACAGATGAGAAGAACTGTCTGAGGAAACATTTTTGTATTTTTGTTTACAATTTAAGGAATATTCTCCTTGCAGGCCTGTCATCAAAGGATTTAACTACATGTCTTTTTTATTTCAAGCAGGTTGGTGGATAAAGTCAAGAGTATTTCTTATTACTTAATGTAAAAAAAAGAGGACTGAATGAGAGTTCCATGTCTTTTCAGTGAAATATTTCTAATTTTTTCCACTTTCCTCACTTTCAACGAGTGAAGCTGCAGGGATTTTGGACTTCATCTTCCAATGCGCAAATTAGAGAAGAGACTCAATTTTCTGATGCTGTGTTTTTAAATGAATGCAATTACTGGACAGCTTCCAGGCCTCCTAATAGAGCACTGTTCAGACAAGATCATCCACACCACAGCTCATCCTGATGGATTGTTTTAACCTCACCAGTGGAAATAAAGCTGATTATCCTGTGCCCCTAACGATCCTGGTGGGTATCCTCATTCTGATAATTGTTTTTGGCAATGTCCTAGTTGTGATTGCTGTGATCACAAGTCGGGCCCTGAGAGGCCCACAGAACTTGTTTTTAGTCTCCCTGGCATGTGCAGACATCCTGGTTGCCACCCTTGTGATGCCATTCTCTTTAGCGAATGAACTGATGGGATACTGGTACTTTGGTAAAGTGTGGTGTGAAATCTACTTGGCTTTGGATGTGCTTTTCTGCACCTCATCTATCGTTCACCTATGTGCAATAAGTTTGGACAGATACTGGTCAGTTACTCAAGCGATTAAATACAACTTGAGAAGGACACCGGGTAGGATTAAATGCACAATCTTCATAGTTTGGATTCTAGCAGGCATCATTTCATTTCCTCCACTTATCACAATGAAAAAGGATGAGGGCAAAGTGGACTGTCCTGTGTGCAAAATTAATGAAGAAAAATGGTACATAATATTCTCCAGCATTGCCTCTTTCTTTGCCCCCTGTGTCATTATGATTATGGTGTACGCTAGAATCTACCAGGTTGCCAAGAAGAGAGCAAGAATGCCAGGTGAAAGGCAAAGAGAAAATGGTAATGCAGAGGATGTAAAATTTGACTTGGATGCCCTGGCAGGAAAAGACCCAGACAAGGGGGACGAAGAACAAGGAAAGGATGAAGAGGTTAACGGCATGGACGTTGATGATGACGTCTCCTCGTCTGATGGGAATGAAACTGTTCTCTGCTCCCTGAGGAGGAAGAAGGGACTGAGAACAAACAAAGTGACTGAGGTGAAGCTTGAAGAAACCTCCGCAAAACCAGAAGTGCAGCCCTGTGTGAGAGTGAGCAGGTGGAAAGGAAAGCAGTACAGAGAGAGGCGCTTTACGTTTGTTCTGGCCGTCGTCATGGGAGTGTTTGTTCTCTGCTGGTTCCCCTTTTTTTTCACCTACACTCTCACTGCATTGTGCAACAAGTGCAGGGTCCCAGAGACACTGTTCAAAATGTTTTTTTGGTTTGGATATTGCAATAGTTCTCTTAACCCTGTTATATACACTATATTCAACAATGACTTCAGAAGGTCTTTTAAAAAGATCCTTTGTAAACAGCAAAGAAGAGGTTTATAAAAAGGAAAAGACTGAACATAACATTTTTGGTATATTACCTTTAAGGTCCCATATGGTGACACTTATGTACCTATATGGTTTATAGGTGTCTAGTCTTTTTTAAAAATTTTATTTTTGACCTTTATTGATAGTTGCAGAGAAAAGAGACAGGAGGAGAGAGTGGGGTGTGACATGCAGCGAAAGGCTTTGGGTCAGATTCAACCTGGGCTGCTGCTGCAGGAAGCCTAGGCCAGGTGGGTGTGCTCTACCAGGTGAACCACTGCAGCACCTAACTAGCAGTGACCTCTGTAAAGAGGTTGGCAAAATAAAATATGCTGATTTGATTTTCCTTGTTTCACCCAGGGCCTCTTTGTAACTCTGTCAGACACACTCTGATTTCTCTCGGAGGTGTTGGATCTACTACTACTACTTTAAATCAGAAAACACTCTGATTGGTTGAAGTCCTTCCCAGCGTCAGATTCTGACACAAAACACCTGTAAACGTAGAATAATGTACCTTTTTTGGACAATTTTCGGAAAGGTAAAACATTGCAGGAATATTGTCAGTTCCTCATGGGGGCGGAGCTAATTTTACCACAAATATGATGTGATGTATCTTGTGATGATTTAAAATGTATTATTCTACTGGCTCATGAAGATGGATCTAATGCCTTTCGCTTGACTATGATTGGTTCTAACTTGTGCTGTCACAAATCACAAAAACTCAAAATGAGTTGTTTTTCCTGTGGTCCATCTTGTTGTATGGTTTGTCAAGATTGGCAGATTTTAAGTTATTATTTTACATCACAGACTTTATATATATCTTGGGATATTCACAGTATGGGACCTTTAAATAAAATAAGACATCTCATGAATATTTTCAATATGTAAATTCAGCCCATTTGCCTCTTCCATATCAGTGTACAGCTGTTTTGTGACATTACAGTATAAAGAAAAAAGACATGTACTTTGACAGCTAGTGTTATCCAGCATGTTACATATGACTCTCAGTTAGTCAGTGAGTTTATGCTTTGACATTGTACAGCTGTAAAAACATGCATGATATGTTTCTTGTATGTAATAATATGTAATCTTGCCACTACACTAGGCATTTCATGTGGTCCTTACTAATATATACAATCTATAGGTGCTTAACATTAATGTCTGTGTAAAGGTGCCTATTTGGCATCAAGGACAGGAAGAAAATTACTGTGCGGGGAGATTTATGAGTTTTAATGTTTTAAGTGTGACCTGACAGGTTCATATCACAACATTTAGAGTGTAGCCCTTAAAAGCTATTGTGACTATATGTGACACATTTTCAACTTCAGTGTTTACCAGTGTACTATCATGTTATATTATAAGCATGATAAATAACCAGTGAAAAGTAAAACACTTTTAAACAAAACCACTTAAAGTGACAAATTTCACTATCGTTTAAAATGGAGTTATGTGCTCTTGCAGGCATCATTTTGCAGTCAATGAAATGCCAAATGAAGCCTCTCTTTGTGTTATTGCTCCTAGAATTAAAGCAAAAATGACTAAGAAAAAGAAGATAATTGCAGGTTCAGAAAACTTTATATTTGCTACAATTGTGGGGTAAATTACAAACATTGTAAAATGTTGCAAAATATGTCATGCCTCCATCACCCACTTATCTCCTTTGCTCATAATAACAGCATCAGAATGAGACAATTATATGAAAACAAAATGATGCCCAGGAGGCATGGATAGTGCAACAATATTGAATGCAGTTTATCATGAATTACAGCCTTTCATATCAGGATATCATTAAATTGTCCCTTGGAGTCAAACAGAAATCGTGCAGTGATAGAAATATGAGTGGCTGCTGCAAATTACACACAGAAGTTAATATCCACATCGGCTTATCAATGTGTTGTTCTGGACTGTTCTCACTATTCCATGTCTTCTCCTTTTGGGTGACTGTTTACACACCTGCTTTGCTTCATATCAACAAAATAAACATAAGACAAAAAGACTAACTGAGACTGGAAAGAGTCTGTGACGGTGATGTGACACAAAATGCAATAGTATTTCCCTCATTTGCCTCTTATATATACAGTCAAACATTAGCACACACCTTCGCTTTCAGTGTCTTTTCTGTATTTTTAATATTTTCTTCACTGTACATTAATACTGAAGACATCCAAACCAGGACAGAACATGCATGGGACTATATAGTAAATAAAAAATCCAACATATACCGGTACTGTATTTGTCCAAAGTGGTCACATTTAGCGTTGATGACAGCTTTGTATGCTCATGGCATTCCCTCATCAGATTCATGAGGCAGTCGCCAGAACAGTTTTCACTTCACTGGTGTGCCTTGTGAAGAATTCACTTGAGCCATTTCCTAATGTGCTTTAGTCCACCATTTGTCTTGTGCAAGGGTTAGGTGGGCACAGAGTTAATAGTCTACTAGTGCTACCAAAACTATTGTACAAATCCATGTTATGGCAAGAAACACTCACTTTAGTAAAGAAAAAGGAGAGTCCATCATTACTTTAAGAAATGAAGGTCAAGATCTCAAGAACATTATTCCCAAGTGCGGTCACCACAATCATCAAATGCCATGATGAAACTGGCTCTCTGAGGACCATCCCAGAAAAGGGCAAAGACCAAGAGTTACCTCTGCTGCCGAGGGAGGATACTTTTATCACAATTACCAGCATCAGAAACCGGAAACACTCTGCGTGAGCGTAGGTTTCATCATAGTGTTTGATGGTTTAGGCAGCTGTACAGGGGAGACATTCAAAGTTCTTGAGATTTTTCTGATTTATTAATTTCTCATAGTAATGGACTGTCTTTTCTCTTTAATCAATTGTTTCTTGACATTATTTGTACGGAAATTGTAGTGGCACTAAAAGGGCTATTGATGCATAAAAGAACAATACAATAAGAAATGGCACAAACTCAAGACACAAAACTCTTGAAAAGGCACACCTGCAATTTAAAACCATTTTGGGTGAGTACCTCATGAATCTGATGAGAGAATGCCATGAGTGTGAGAAGCCATTTTATAAAGAAACAATCTAAAATATAAAACACGCTCTGGGTTGTTTGACACTTTTTTGTTTACTACGTACGTAATTACATATATATTCTTTCACACTTTAGATGTATTCAGTACAAATGCAAAATGTTGAAAATAATAACAATTAGAAAAAAACACTTTAGGGAGAGGTGTATCCATACATTTGACTCATAGTCTACGCGGTAAATAAATGATTCCCATGACTTTCTTTCTGGGACTCTTGGTGTTCTGGAATTCCTGTGGTATACATGTTTGGTCTCAACCATGTCTCTGGGTCTGAAAATACTACACATACAATACTACTTACCACAAATGGCACTGAGAGCTAATGATGAGTTTCCACAAAAAACCTAAAATGAGAAACATGGGGAAACATGGGTATTTAGGGTTTGTCTCTGCATGATAAATCCAATTCCGCAATTTTGTTTTCCAAGTTGTTAAAACTCAAACTGATCCTGTAACTCTGAACATGCATTTAGTAATGAATCTCAAGTCCTTGATTCCTCATCAGAGTGAATTATGGCTTGTTATATAAACTTCTGTTTGCTACTGCTTGAGTGTACACACACGACCAAGTCTGGGTGTCTGCTGAAACAATAATTTATTTCTGCCTCTAAAGGTCATTTTAGTACATTACAATTTATAGCTCTGACACCCGAGCTTATAAAACAATGCTTTATAAGCTGCTTCTGGCAGAAGTTCCCACAACTTTCACGCAGCTCCCCTGTCAGTCTTTTCCATTTCCTTCTAATTTCTCCCGCCTACGACTCACTAAGTACTTTCTGAAGCTACGAGTCATGTATCTTAAATAAGCTCTGGACTGGGATCCTGAGAAAGGGAAGCAGGATCACACAGAGCCAGACAGAGACATCAAGACCATACTAACCATTTTAAATCAGAGCCAGTGATGAATAGAGTGTTTTTAATTGAAGGTTGGACCATTCATTACAGAGGGAGTACAATGCATCAGGCACAGTTTGTGCACATAATACTTCCTCCCTCTTGAATTGAAAAGGATGCAAGACAATCAAATTATTATCTGAAGTATGGAGGCAGGAGGGAGGCCAGTTTAATTCTCCTTATGTAGTCTCACTCTTACTACACTGGGTCTTGGTCTACTAAATTTGTTTTCAGGCACTACCTTTTAAATTAGGGCTGCAGAATTAATCACATCACAATCATAACTGCAATATCTGACTGTGAAATTACATAATCACGAAAGGTACATTATATAAATGCTATTTAAAGGTTCAGATTTATTTTTTAAGATTTTCCAATTTGGACAAATGGAAAACAGCACAACCTCCTTTACAAAACATGTTAGAAGAGAGTCACAACTGGTTTTCGCATTTTTGACAATTTTGTTTGATGTTACATTTCTAAATGAGTAACACATGGATCTTCCGTGACACCTAAAGAGCAGAATCAAACTGCAATTGTATATTGTACACTATAATTGCAATGTGGCTTTTTCACCAAATTGTAGAATAGAATCAAATAGAATAGCTTTATTGTCATTATACAAAGTACAGTACAATGAGATTAAAAAAAGCGGTGTGCAGTCCTATTTTGAATATTTCTTAGATATTATGGTTTTTTTCATTGTCATATTTTTGTTGTTCAAGTAAAAATTCTTAAAGATTTCTGCAATTTTTCCAAATCCACAAAAAAAAAAAAAAAAAAAAAAAAACTGGACAATGTTAGCAAGAGAAGTAAAAGTAATGTCCTTCCTGGCATTTATGTTTTTACGGATCAACTTTGAACATGGCCTCCTGCCTTTGAGAAAATGGGCTAATTTAATTATAGAGAATATATTCTTATATTTACTTTGCTGATCATAAAAGCAAAACATGCCTGAATGAGAAAGGTCCAAGCCCCTCTGGGGAATGGTAAGGTCACTGGGGACTGAAGAACACTACAACACATTAGGATGTGGACAGTAAGTGCATTTTCTGGGTCAGTCTGTGATGTCTGAACTCTTAATACAATTTTGTCATCCCAGACTTATTTATTTTGTACATAAATTGCTTAAGACTTGGGTCTTACTGTCTTACTCATGACCTTAAAATTCCTTACATTCATAAAAAATATAAAGTTCTGATAAGATGTTGAGAACTTGTATTAGTACAGATATTTTGTCTGTGGCTGTAAAACTTACATAAAAGTTCACACAGTTGAGGAATGCTTTATATGGTCTGCAGCAAATCCTCATTTATGACAAATTAAGCTCTGGCAAATTTCCTGCTGCGGATACAATAATTCTTCTTTAGCAGCCTTGTCCTGCCTGTGCTATCAGTCATTCCCAGCTCTAGCAGACTGTACTCCTAATCATACGCAGGCTTCGCCACAGCGTCGCCCTGTACCCTGTATGTGTTTAACTTTTCTCCACACTTCAACAACTGCACACACCCATGTTTAACACCACAGGTTCGCTGGTCAAACGGCGTATCATTGTACTTTTTATCTGTACTCACCAGCCAGCTGTTGAAGACAGCAATTCATCCCTCATTACACTGTCAGTTAACACACACCTACACAGAAACACACAGAGCAAGCTGTACCACGAGGTGACCTTTCCATAATCCTTTACTCCCCCTATCCATCCTGCTGCCAACTGCTGTCATGGTGTCAGAATACTGTTTTACCTTTCTGACAGGGCTTTGGCCAGTAGAGCAAACTATGTGTTTATCAAGTTAAAATATAAAAGTTAAAAGAGGTGTAATCCTAACGTGGATCACCTGAGGTTGGCACTGAAATACTGCCCCTGCTAGATATTTGGTATGGGTGAGAAGGGACTAATTATCATGAGTAATTTTCATATTGTGAAAATTCGGTTTATTGCAATGCACTTCTTTCCTTTGATATGTAAAGTTTTTTTTGTTTACATACTGGGCTAAACATGTGTCTTGCATCTTTCATAGTTGTCATTTTATCTTGCATCTTTTATGTAATCGAGTTATGTAATTTATGTTGTTTCCATTTTATATCATCTTGTAAACAGTATCCTTTACAAATAATTTAAAACCATAAATAACTTTCTGTTTTCATCCCCAACAAGGAAATTATGTTTTTGTCACCGTTATTTTATTTATCTGGTTGTCTGTTCACAACATAACTCAAAAAGTTATGAACAGGCTTGGATGAAATCTTCAGGATAGGCAGAAATGGCACAAGAACAAGTTGATTTGATTCTGCAAATGATCTGGATCATCGTCTGGATCCAAAAGATTAAAAAAAAATCTTCACCATTGTGAGATACAGCCAGATTCAAGATTTATCCTTGTAACACCATAAATAACACCAAAAACATAGGATAACACCATAATAGATTCTATTGAACCAAAAAGTCTGATCCAGATATGGGCAATATTCTGGATGCTTATACATACAGGGGTTGAGGAAAAATAGGTTGCAAATAAAGCTGTAGACATGCAACTGACACCAAACTGTAATGAAAAGTATGCTGATTCACTTATGTGTCCATGGATTTGACGTATCTTAAACATTAATGGAGCTAGATCCAGAAGAAAACCCCCATTATGGAAATAATATTTTTCGTTAATAACTATTGAACTCATAATGGCATGTAACCTATATGATTCCAAATGCTAATGGTAGGTTTTCTAAGAATCCAATGAGGGTCAATTAAATCTAAGAATATTACTTCTGGGTGCAATAACACAATGGGGAATATGAACATAAGTTCAAATAATAATGGTGGGTTTTCACTATGAAAATAAACTGAGCTGCTGTGGCCGAGGTCTGCACTCTCAGTGCTTTCTAATGTTCAAGTTTCACACATTTATCAATAATTATCAGTAACCTACAGTCTGATATGGAAATATTTAGCCTGATAAGATCTTTCACCATATTTTCCTTTCATAGGCCACTGTATTTTTTTGAACTGCAATTGTTACATGGTTTTTAAGCTTTCAAACCTTTTTCAAATTACTATAGATTTAACTACTATTTGTGTATTAAGCGTTTAAAATAGCTATTTAAAGTAATGTTATATTGACCATAAAATATTGCCCACCATTATTTTCCCCACAGACATGACCAAGACCTTTGAAAAAAAGACAGTTGTGAAACATTACAATATAGATAGCATACAAAAGTAAAAAGTGACGTCCACTAAGTTTCCACCCTAATGTATGCAATGTCTTACCTTAAAAATTAAGTTAAGCTAAGGCGGATTCAGTAGGTTGGTGTTATGTCACTACACAAAGGAGCCAATTGTGATAGTTTCACTCAAGAATTTATGTTTATGAGTACTTCGACATATACTTGAGTTATTACAATTGTAAAGTAACAGTACTCCGGAGTATCATGTCTGGTTCATCTGCACACCTCTGCTTATCTGTGTTTACACATATTTGGTCAAATGTGTAAACATTGCTATTTTTTATATCTAACTACATGTATTTGAAAGAAATCTTACAATAGATGTTGAAGCCAAAAAAATGGTGCTCAGTAATGTGATTACAGTAATGTGGTACAGTAATGTGATTACAGTAATGTAATTACAGTAATGTGGTACAGTAAAGGAAACCTGTTTGTTCTCACAACTGTGTAATAAACTTTGTGCAGATGTGAAAACATAAGAGATTGTAAATGTCAGTAAATAACACATACAAAGCTGTACTTTTCACACAATTGTTTAGTTAAACTGCAGCACAAAATAAGGCATAAACACAAAATGAAGATTGTCCCGGCACTGATCATTAGTTGCAGGATAACCACGGCTCCCGGGGAACTCAAGCATTTTCGCGTACACCTCTGCGTTCTTCTGTGTTCTGTTGAGGTGGGTCTGTATACAGGTGTCTGCTCCAACAAACACTAGACCTCGGCATCGAAGCAACTCGTGAAGCCGCGACCATTGTTTTGACATGTGTATAGTGAAGGACGCGGTGATTTTTCGTCGTCATCACGTACGGTCGCAGTGCTCGTACACGTGCGTGACTAACCGTGCCATGCTCTGGCCCACCTGTTCTATCCGGGCCGAAGCCCGGGGCCAGAGCGCGGCTCGCTTGCACTCACATTACTAAAATGATCCGCGCTAAAGGTCTGAAACGCGCCCAGGCGCGGAACGAACTGCCAGTGTGAGTACGCCCTTCACTGGTCTTTGAAGGTTATTCAGTAGGTAATGGTTAAACTTTTTGTAATCTGAAAAAAAGATTACACATCACAGAGAAGTGTATTTGGTGGATACTCATTAGGCTAACGGTCTCTTCACCCTATTTATAAGTTAGCTTAGAAAACAAGAAAACTATATTGTTTTTCTGTGTAAATTCTAGTCAACGTGGTTGATGTGAAATTGATCAAATGTATCAGTTTTTCAATACATAGATGACAGATGGCTCTTGAGGCCCTCCCCAAGTGGCTCCTGTGGCTTTGTCAGTGTTGGAGGTTATATATTATAACTAGCAAATTTGCAATCTCTGAAGAGATCACGCAGGATTGCTGACTCAAAATAGCTGAACTGGCTGGAAAAGTTCAAAAGTTCATGAGTTCAATTAACTATTCAGTGGATTAGTAATCAAAGAATCAAAGGGGCATCTGAGGATGGAAGGAACATGAAAGGAAACACCACGGCATGCTGCAGTGTCGTTGCCATGGTAACCACACATTCCATTTGAGTTCTCCATTTATTTCCTAAAAAATGTGAAAAACCTAAATTATTTAAAATCTACAAAAGATAGATTTACAAAGAACAATAGCTGGAATGTCCCGGATGAGCTTGATGCTATGGTGTTTGAATGGTGTGAATCGGGTGAAAACTGTGGGAGTTGTAGTGTTCCAAAAACGTACTGAATAATTATAATAAAGAGTGAGAAGAACAGAATTAATCAAAATTAGCCCTAAATCAAAAAGAAAAAATAGAACTGCGTAATTAACAGAAAGAAAAAACTGATTCTAATTCACTACAAAATTAACAAAATAATCAAGAAAATGAACAATGCAAAACAATGTAATAAATTAAGTGATCAAGATGAAAAAATGAAGAAAAATGAACACAAATCAACAAAACCATGAGTGAAATTAAGAAAAATATATATCTTACAAGATTAAAACCGACCTGCGCAAAATATTCAGAAAGGTTAACGAAAAATGATTCAGATAATAAAAAATTACTAAAAATAATAAGTCAACCAAATGGATAAAAAAATGAACCAAAAGAACAATATAATTGACAAAATGAACTAAATAATCAAGTAAATGACTATAAACAAGGAAATTAACAAATAAACAAAAATGATGAGTGAAATAATCCACAAAAGTTCTCAACAAAAGTAAAATAATTCAGAAATGAAAACAAATAAATAATTGCAAGATGAAAAAAATAGCTAACATGAGCAAAAAAAATCAATGAATTGAACAATAAGACACAAACTGATCAAAATTAATGACCAAAACAAATGAAGAAAATGGATAAAAATTCTCAAAATACTAAACAAAATGAACAAAAAAGAATAACATGTTGCCAGCTAAAACGTTTCATGGCACGCAAACGGTTAGAAAATTTTTATGGTTTTAGACACTTTCTCTCTGCTCAAAAATGGCTGTTTAGATTGCAACGGTTACCAACACTCAATATATAGTGTTTTGTGTCCAGCTTAAGTCATTGTATAACTTTTCGTGCGTCTTGTACAGTTGGGAGGCAGTAAAGCGCATAGGACACTTTCAGGAGATGCAGGAAGACATTTCATTCATTACAGGGTCGGTAACTACTACAGAAAACCTATTGTAAGACTATGCACTGATGTAGCCCAAACAGTGGTTATGGCAGTTTATTGCAATGTAAGCTCTTGCTCTGCCATCATGTCCAGTACATCAATGTGTTTTTAAGCCTCTTGTTTTTCAGTGATAGAATTTGTTGTGCCATTTGGCTTTAAGTCATTAATATTTTTCTGTCCAACTGATAAACCACAGGATGTGCCTGAAATTTGATATGTCTGATGATGGTTGATTATCTTATGTCTGATGGTGTTCCAGACACTAATTTCTGGACTGATTTAATGGCCTGGAGGAGGGGACTTCCTTCCCTGGGGCTACAGCCAGTGTTTTGTAATTTGTTTAATTTTTGGACTATTTGGCAAAATGTGCTGATACCCATCTCTATGAACTCGGACCATGGTGATGCTTTGTATTGTCTGTTTTGTGATTAGCAGTAAAAATCCTGAACAGTTTAGGCTTCTACTACACTGCACAAAAGAAAAGCAGCCATTGTCATATTTGACACAAGAGAACTAAAAAATATGATAATGTATTTTCACATTTACTTTAATTATCAATAATCACAAATGGTAAATAACTGGTTATTGGGTTGTTCAGCAGTCTGCACTTAATGGTTTCTTATTTCACTGTTTTTCATAATTTGATCTGCTTTTTGATAACTGTATATGGTGTTATTGCTGTTAAACTGCAGATAATGCTGTTGGTTAAAACCATGTGGCACATATAAAGTAGCATATATCAGTGATTATTGCAGGAATATTATAACATTGTACAAAGACTTCATTGTGCTACATGTGCCATCTGGTGAGAAGACATTTGTAATGCCTGCCGAGAAGTAGCGCAGAACATGACATTCATAACACTTAACAAAATTACTCCCACTGCCGCCATCATAATTTCTGACCACACTTCATGGAAATCAAAACATCTACAGTAGTAACCAAAAAAACAGAGACCTTTTGAAAACCCATATTCTTTAAGATAGTACTTGTGATAATCTCTTCTTTTGCCTGCATTTCCACAAATGTTTATCTAATTATTTTTGAACACCATGTGCATTGAGCAGAGACACACTGACATATTTGATCATGTTCGCATGCAACACTATATTAAACAGTGCAGAAATAAAATCAAGGAACTTCATAATAGAAAATTGGATCTGTTTGTGTATATAGAACAAACATGATGGTTAATCTAAGTGATGCCAGCCTGCAGTGAATATTGTGAGATATTTTGGTATTTTCAAGCCCACATGCTTCATTCTGTGAAATGTTCACTGTGAAATTTCTCACGAGTTGTGACAAAGCACTGACAAGCACCGGCCACACCACCACTACGTGAGAGTTACAAAGAAGAAAATCTGACCTCCGATATCAGACATTTTAAAATAGCTAATAGAAAAAAATTAATTATTCACTGACTTGTTGAAATACAACAGAGAACTGAGTTATGACATAGTTGTAACAAATTATGCCATTTTAAATCACTGTAAACATTTCTTCAATATTTCACTGTTTTCTAAGTCAAATTAAGAGATGATGTAATAATTATATGCATCCCCTTGAAAAAAAAAGTACATATGCAGTTAATATTGCTGTCCTTTTGTCAAAAAATTACTGAAATGACCTATTTTAATTTTATTAGAAACAGGCTGTTGAACGCAACACTACATCAACACCACATCAAGGGAACAAATACCTACATAAATCTTAATCAGTACATGTGGGATTGAACATCAGAGTAACTGTGAAAGTGTGTGAGTGCTCTATTTTCCCATAAAGTCAGTATTTCCAGTTGCGATGTCTGACGTACGTATGCTACTTGGCCATTATTGGTGCCAGTTGTCAGACGTCATACTGCTGCTGATTAATCTATCAAACTGATTAATTTTTGTTATTATTTAAGTTGATTTAACTTTCAAAAGCAGCCTGGTCTCTCTATCTCCGCTGGAAATACACTACCAGTCAAAACTTTGGACACTCCCTCTTTTTCAGTGTTTTTTCTTGACTTTGTGCCCCCAAGTGCAGTCCTAAAACCATAAAATCTTATGATGAAAATGGTTCTCACGAGGACTGTCCCAGGAATGGAAAACAAAGAGCTACCTCTGCTGCAGAGGATACATTTATTAGAATGTACCCAGCCTTCCTCTACACAAAATAACTGATGATGTAAAGCACATTAAGAAGGCAAGGCACAAATTAACTCAATTTGATAACTACCGTATTTTATAAGGCGCACAGTCCAAAAATGTCACATTTTTAATTTTTTTCCATACATAAGGCGCACCGGATTATAAGGCGCACTTGC
>JAQQAE010001187.1:0-26781 GCA_029823295.1 Pseudamia nigra
CTTAAGGATAAGGGGTGGGAGTAAATAAGTTATTTTACTTCTTTTCACTCCTTTTCGAATATTCATTTTCTTTATTTTTCTTTATTGTTTATTGTTTAATATTCGAAATTCGAAATAAACATTACAAGTTCAAGTTCAAGTTCAAGTGGTGGCGGACCGATATAAATGATGAAACAGGAAACCTGCCAGTCAACTCGGCTCACAACCTCACAGCTGTCAGGTTAGTATGTCTATTCTTTTTTTTTCTCACCTATACTAGATCTTGAAGGAATCTGAATTGTAGACAATCTCAATTCAATTTCTACACTGAAAATGATGTTGCTCCAAAACTTTAATGCAGCTTTAATGCAGCCCATATCATCACAGATGCCGGCTTTTGAGCAAGCAGGAAATTAAATTTTGACTTTGGGTTTTTCACACAACTTTTTCAAATGTGTTGTTGGCATTAAATTCAAAATTGGTGTATACTTTTCAAAAAATAATGATGTTTCTCAGTTTCAACATGTGACATTTGTGCTATGTTTCAATAAAATACAGTACTGTTCAAAAGTTTTAGTCTGCCTTGGCTTTGTTTGAGTATGATGACCATACACATTCAGAATAGAACCAGAATACACAGAAAATATAGAAACAAACATTTCTCCACAATGAAGTCTCAAGTATTACGTGTCACCTCTCTTTGAACTTAAAATACTTTGAACTGTTTGGGTCCAAAAATATGAGATCTAGCACACTTAAACCATTTTACCTTATAGTTTTGATTTCCATGTGTTTATACAGTGCACATTTTCTGTATTTTTATTTACAGTCCTACAAAAACTATATTGTACTGCTCCTGTAACAATTTTAGCATTATGGTGACTCATTTTTGTGCAGGTGTATGGTCATTACAAATGAAGATAAAACAACAAATCCAAAGTAAATGTCATAATTTAGCTTTATTTTCATTTTACACAACTGGTTCAATTTTTTTGGAAACACAGCTGTAGTACAAGGGAATCTGTATGCTGGTCTTTGCCATAGTGTCTGAAGCCTTTGAGGTGGCAACAATCAACCAAGACTTCAGATATACATAATGGATGAGGAAGAGGATGCCAAAGAGCCAGCTGGCACGGTATAAGAGGAGGGCTCTGTTCGGCTTTAGACAAATGTGCAGAGGCAGTCCAAACCATATGGATCAGCTTTGGGAATGCAGCAAGGTTAACACTCTCTTGGAGCGGCATAAGGTTTGACTGAGCCTCTTAGGAGAGAGGTAGAGATAGAAGTCCCTCTTATCGCCAATGATACATTAAGCTATTGAGCTGTCAGTGTCCACCATTCCCTTCCCACCTGTAACCACATCTCTTATCTACCTTCCAGGCCTGTGATGAGAAGTGACATTGCTGTGTAGACAAATTGTAGGTCACGATTTGAAGGATGCACTGCTGGGATTTTGTTTTACCTCGCTTTTCCCAGACACTGTCAACAGCTTTATAATATAATAGAACTCAGAATGGGATCCTCCTGCCGTTGCACAATCACATTAAGAGAAGGTTAATTACGGTGCTCTTGACAGTAGGAGAAATGACATCATTGCCCGTTGTGCCAAATTGACCTTTGTTTACTTTTCTCAGAGTGACCTTTTGCGGCCACATTAAAAAAAAGAAAAAGAAAGGTAATTAATGAGTGAAGGTCCTCAAGGTGTCCACAGGTATCATACCCTTGAATTTAATGCCCTCTAAACCTTTTCAGTTTTGTTTTGGACAGTGGGAAGATTAAACAGTTTATAAATATTAGGACTGAACTTACACTGATAATTTAACAATATGAAGCAAAAAATGGCAACAAGTGAACATAATATTCCACAAAATGAACATAAACTGTACTTAACCTACCAAATTTAAGATCTTTATTTCTTGCTGTAGTTCTCAGACTTGTATACAAAATACCCACATGTATTTGCTATGTACCGGCAACAATTCAAAACCTTGCAAGAATATCACAGACCTTGTGTGTTGATGTTAAATACATGGTATTCCTTTGTTACAACCGTCCTCACTACCGGGTTGGGTTATAACACAAGCTGAGGAGAGTTGTAACAGTTTGACAACAGTAGCAACAACTGAGGGCACACCATACAATATTTTTTTTTGCTATCAAATGCAAAATGAGCCAATATCTTCCAGAAAATAGTAAAATAACTCAGTTTCACCATGTGATATTGTTGTTTATGTCCTATTTATGATATTTGCAACCACTGAATTCTGTTGTTTATTTATGTACATCCCAACTTTTTCAGAATTGGGGATGCTTTTTTAAAAACATCAGCAGACACACCTCTCTCCATCTTTCTTTTCTACTGCCTAGGCATGCCATAAAATTAATAAAATCATGAAATGATTCTTGATGATACAAGGGGATGTCTAACACTTTTAAAATTCGTGTTACAACCCACCCACCTCTGTCAGCCAATGTTTAGCTAGATGAATTAGCATGGTGGTTTGAAATTAGCAGGGGGAAATGCATCTCATTTTGCCAAAGAATCTATAATATCATTTAGTGTAAAACATTAAGTACTAAAGACAGTTCAGTGTTTGTGAAAAAATTTAATTCTTACATCAAAATCTGTTATTCTCAATAAAATCTGCACACGCCTGTTTCCAGCCTTGACTACCATGTGACACTGAGGAGGACGTGGTTATAAACCCTGAAATGATCATGTGACTCCTATCTCATCCCTGACTGGTGGTATTGGTTGTGTTGCAACTCTCCCCACGTCACAACCATACCCAGTCTACCCCATGTACGTTTCCACATGCAACAATAAAGTCATGTGTCCCAGTGTACATGTCGGCAGCCGAGCAATCATAAATGTCAACAAGGTAAAATATCTGGGTGTAATCTCAGACATGTCAGGTTTTCAAGTACAATATTGCAAATTTCCATCTCATCAGTAATTCACCGACTTCCGAAGCTGCCAAGCGCTACGTAAATTCCATGATTTTATCATCCATCCTGTACTGTACATCCTGCTGGTTTCAGGCAACTAAAACTACTTGGCTTCATCAGATCCTTACACGGGCAAACTCGGAAGGTCTAGGATCAGAAGCAGCCAGTATCAAATACAAAACGCTGAGTTTTGATAATTTAATTGCATTCACAACCATCCGTTTAGTGCACGAAATAAACGACAACACAGCCCCCTCTTTTAAGATGTTTGTGAAGCTTACATCAGAGCAATTACACCGACCCTCAAGATCGACTGCATCACAGGCCTGCATCGACGGCACAGTCCCTAAAAGACATTCCACCTCTGGGCAAACTGCCTCCTCACATAGACGCATTATAGCCTGGAACAGACTACCTGCCAACATCAAAAACATTACTGTCTATCATAGTTTCTCATGCTCCTTAAAAGCATGGCTCCTCAACAATCAACACTGCTAGCACTAAACATAATGAGTGTGATTGCGTGTGTGTTTTATCTATTTTCTCTGTTCTTAACTACATGACTTTTGCACTTTACAAGTATGAAAAAGTATCTTTTAGTAGTAATCTTTGTAGCTTTGTATTTTAATTAGCTTTATCTGTTTTAAATGTTTTGTGTCAGGGACTGCAGATGGAAATGAGCATAATTGCTATAATCCTGTGCAAAGCAGAGGGTCCAAGACAAACCAATGTTTTTCTTTCTGCAGATGGTCCCTGCCAAATAAAGTTAATAAACTAAACTAAACTTAGTTAAAGTTTATAGTTAAAATAATTCCTAAAATACACAAAACCTGAAAAACTTTCAAACTGAACAAAACAGACAAACCAAAATAAACAAAATTATCCACAAATGTGACCAAAAATGATTGAAATATTCCACAGAGTAAAAAAAAGAACAAATTAATGAACAAAATGAGTAAAATGATCAAAGTATTCCTGAAATTTACCAAGACTTGAATGAAATATTCTACAAAATCTACAAATAAAACAGATAAGAGCAAGTCCAAAACATAGAGACACCCACTGGGTTCAACTGCAGAATTAAAGCTCAGAAATGTGGTCCTTCTATCAAATATCAAATATTTACGGGTGTGTAATACATACTTTATATGGGAGTTTTTGTGGGTCCCGAACTGATTAATTCGTTTTACATGTTTTCCTATGGAAAAATCGGCACCGGCTCACGATTGTTTCATTAGCCAGTGCCATTTACCTTTACAAGTGATCCCACTGAGACCCGATGTCTCATTTGCAAGAGGGATCTGTTTCAAACATCATACTAATTTACAAATTGTAATCATTTTACTCTTAAGGCTTTTTTTTTGCCAGATTTAAGGCATTTCAAGATGAGTCTTTGTCTCCTACTGATAGATCTTCTCTGTTTACTTCCTGTTGAAAAGAACCAAAAGGCAGCTATTATGCTATTTACTCCCGTAAGCACACACACAACATGTTTGATGTAATAAAACATAAATCTGTGTCAGAACAAGGATGTCATACATCAGGACTTTCATCTAGACCAGTCTTTGATTCTTGCACATGTTTACTTGTGTGTGTTTTTTCAGTTTCTGTTATGTAATATAGTACTAGATCACCAAGACTGAGTATATAAAGACACAGCAAGGATAGTATGAGAAAATATTTTATCAAATATTTTTTCATATTATGGTATATTGGTACCATTGCAATTCTCACATTAAACTGAAATAACAACCATCTTTCAAGCGAGTAAATGTCTAAAAGGGGCTGGTATGTATTTTTAACTTTTCGGGCATTTTTTGAAGCCAGATCAAAAATTGGAAAATGCCTTACACCCTAAAAAATGTTTGAACTAACTTTTAGTACCAGGAAGATTGTAGGAGCCAGGTAAGCTTTGATTTAAGAAATCGATTTGGTGGGTTAACTTTGATGTTGATTTTGGTATGGTTTTTCATCAATTCACTCTCACGGTGCGTATGTACTACCTGCATTTAGGGCCCACCTATGTTGCTTTCACCTGTGCACCTGTTTGGTCTGGTAGTCATGGGGTAGGGTGAGCATAAGGACATTACTTTCTGTTCATCACGGCCATGCATTAACAATATAACTTTTGAATGACAGCACTGCCTGTTTCTTCCCTGCACTCACTTGACAATTATCTGTGAAGTGGTCTATGCAATCAGTGATGTGATATGGACAATTAGAGAGTGGTTAAGTACATTTCGGAAGTGGATTTGTTTGTGTGTATAATACAGGTGGCCTTTTCTCATGGTTATCCTGTCGTGGTTCTGTCAAAGTTTTGTTGGATGCAATAAAAATGTTAAACAAACCAGACAACATACATGCATTTTAAAAATGTATTTTTTGTTTGAAACTGTGGGTGAAATTTGGTCAGACTGAGATAAAACCAAGACCTTAAGTACATGTCCGTCAGACCAGAGTGCTAATAGGTTCTGAAGCTATTTTGATACAGGGAAAAAAAGAAATGCTTGGTTTTATTTAGGTTTCAACTAGCGGGCAAGGGCTGGGGCCATGGGGCCAATGTGGACATAACTTAAAGGTGCAGTTGACAATGTTGGCAACTAGTAACATACTTACTAGAAGCCCATGGTTTGTCACTGTCCACTGTAAATGATTAGACAGGAGACCTGCCAGTCAACACAGCTTCCAACCTCATGGGTGCACAAACTCATGTACTCACTTGTGGAGCTGAAAACAGTCACAACAGTAGCTGCTACTGAGCTAGCAACTGTAGCATATCTAACCAGAGGAGGGCTGAGGAGAGACAGCCTGCATTGCAGATTCCTTCAACACCTGGTACAGATAAAAAAAAGAACAGACATACTAGCTTGACAACTGTGAGGTTCTAAGCCATGGTGACTGACGGGTTGCCTGTTTAATCATTTATGTGGGTCCGCCACAAACAATCCACTACTAGCTAGGTTGCCAATATTGTAGATGGCACCTTTAAGGCAGCCAATGGGTGAACTCTATTTGGCTCCAAAAAGCCTTTGCTCCCAAAAATGGCCATATCGTGGTCTCATCTGCTGATCCATCTTTAAATTTCTGTGTTGTCCATCTTTTTACATTTTGCTCTGTTATTAAGATCTGCCTTGCTGAGCTATAATTTACAGCTCTGTATGACAGTTCCAGTTGGCTGTCAAGTCGGACAGAGACTTTTTCCCTGACAGGCAGCTCAACTGTAGGCTCATACTGTACGTTACACTAACAGCCCTATAGACTGAGTTCTTGGGGCAATGCTCTTTCAGCTCCACTCCATTTGTCCAGTTCAATCCAGTTCAATCCAGATCAAATCAATTCAAATCAATTCAGTTCTGTTTATTTAGAATCATACTCCAAGATTACCAAACTTGATTTCTTCAGCATCAAAAACGTTGACCAGGAAGCCGCTACTGCTTGGTCTCATACTGTAACTACAGTTCAGAAGCCAGCGTGCGATATTACACTTACTCTGTCTACTACTATGCACAATGTATGGCTCAGGCTTATTGTATACATATACAGTACTATGAATTTAGCTTTGGTTCAAATAAACCCTTTCACAACATTAGATCCAGAATGCTGAGTACTCACATGCAAATATCACACAACAGTAGGCCTATTCTGTCATGGATGTAAGTAGGATGGTTGGCTACACACCCCTGACAGCATCTGCCTCTTCATGTAACAGAACATTTCTGTAAACAAAATGTCTGTATTTCTAACGAAATCAGATTAAAAGTAGGCTTGCCATTGCTTAGATCAGAAAAATAGACAGTTGTTTATGTTTGTAACAATCCAATGTGTGAAAAAAAGCTTGATGTCAAAGATACAGTTTTTAGACATTCAGTCTTTTCTTCATTTTTCTTACTCTGGAGGAGACTTGTGGTGATCAGTATGATTAAAATTCTGGGAAGACACAGAAATGCTTTTTCTCCTTGGCTGTAATAGCTACTCTTCTGGGCTTTTTCATTTTCTTATTTGCCCGACCTGAATTAAAATGAAACAAATTATAGTTGGGGCAAAGATCAGATTTTGTCTTACTTTACCCAGAAGCTGTCAGACTCAATTGATATAATACGGAACTTCGGTTTCTACACAGATGTGTCTCTTTACTTGCACTTGAGCTGTTGAAAAAGATTTAAAAGGTCATTTTAATACCTTTTTCCCTCACTGTTTCATATCAAAGTCTAAACACATCGAGACGAATGCCCTTATCTGTATCACTAAGCTGCAAGAGTAGAGTTGCCTCAAAGAGCATTTTGTCTAATTTAAGACAGAACAGAGGATGTATTTTTATCTTCATTATTTAAATGTGTTGGGGATCTGGAATCACACATTAAAGCTAGAAAAACTTGGATGACACATGCACAATGACAAACTGCCTTGCTGGAGCCAGTGGAGGAACATAACTTTTCTTTTAAATACCACCATGTTTCCAAAAAAACCCACCAAGTAAAATGGAAATTAAACCATAACGGGAAGATTTGAAAAACACTGAAACCCCATAGCAAAATGACAACATGTTAAACTTTAAACTGAGAACTTTCTTTTTTTTTTTTTTTTTTGGAAAATTATATATTCTACACTTAATTCAGAGGATCTCAAGAAATCTGTGTACATGAGGTACAAGCCTGAAAGCCGACACTAGATGAGCGTTATCTTGGGCCCTCAGATGCCACTGCATTGAAAATTGACATAATTCTGTAGTGAACATCACAGCATGTGCTCAGGAACACTTCCAGGAAACACTGCGTGTGAACAACAAGTTGAAACTCTAGCATGCAAAGAGGAAATCTGATACAAAATCAGTTCCGGAAACACAGCCTCCTTCTCTGTGTTTCTGGAACTGACCTGAGCTCATTTAAGGTGGACTGAGGTGAACTGTCCAGTGGATGCACCAGTAAATCTCTTAAATTCTTTTTTGAAATCATAGGCATCATGTTTTATAGAGCGTAATCATCTGGCTTGTTATTAGTGCTCACTTCGAGAGCCAGCATCTGTGATGGTATGGGAGCACATTAGTGCACATGGAATGTTTTACCTGCACATTTGCAATGGCAACATTAATGCTAAACGATATGTACAGGTTTTGGAACAATACATCATTAGCCTCATAGCATAATTGTCTATGTCATACTTTGCTCAAACTGTGATAAGTGCCTATTTCTACTCTCCTCATATGGCTGATTCACTGTGCCTTATTGGCTATATCCTCAGCCAATCAGAGTGCTTGTTAAATTCCACAATCACTGTCTGCCTAAGTCATCTATTCGACTCGGGCATTTATTCCCTCTGCCAAGGAGTGGTGGGGATTTTGTTTTCACTGGTGTTTGTCTGTCTGTTAGTTACTTAGTTAGTAAGCAAGATTATGCAAAAAAGTAATACATGGATTTTTATGAAATTTTCAGAATAAGTGTGAAATGGGATATGGATGATAAAATTTTGGTGGTGATCCGAATCACTATCTCAGTGCATGGTGTTTTTTTGTGCTGAACAATCAAAATTGTTGCGTGCTGGGCATTTCAATGCTCAGTCTTCACCACTCACTTGCTAACCAATCAAAATCAAGAAGAGGCGGGCCATAACACTACAGTTCTCTGCATGATGATGGAGGAGAAACCATGGGAGAAACTAACATCTAGTAGGTTTATGATCTAACACTGAAGCACACTTTTTCGTGATGCGTGATGCAGCCACAGATGCACATCCAATGCATTTATTATGCTGTGAGTATGTGAGAAAGAATGTAAACAGTGAAGTGAAAAGTGCAACGTGTGTCGCGATGTCATTAAAGTCAAGCCCCCTCCCCCCACTCACCTCACTTACGCAGACACTGTCTTTCTGCATATTCAAAATCATCAGATCAAATCACTTCATCGGCTTCATCTTCATAAATCGACCACAGATTTTAATGAAATATCTTACACCACAATTTTCTGAGCTAAATATAATATTTCAAAATGTGGACCTTTGCATCACTAAAAGCCTTCCCTGTGAACACATTCCACTTTCAGAATTGCAGTTGTTCTCCTCAGGTCACAAATGCTAAAAGGTGATGCAACAGAGAGAAACATGACCCTGGATCAACTTTTTTGAAATATGTTGCTGGCATTAAATTCATACTAGGTATGTAATTTCCAAAAAGATGATTACAGTTCTCAATTTTGACATTTGACATGTCGTCTTTATGTCATTTTCAATATTTTCAACATGGGCTATTGTTCTGCAAATCATTACATTCTGATTCTATTTACATTCCACGCAGCGACTCATATTTTTCGGAAGCAGGGTTGTACACTCAAGGTTGCAGTATGTGGAGTTTTGGACAGTCATCTACGACCAGCTGTTCTTCAGTAGAAGAGGACAGCCTGTCTCCAACTCAGCCAGTCTACAGTTAGCTGTTGGTCTGAAAACTAGCATAAGGTTGAAACTGACATTTTTCCTTGGATTCTATAAGAAGGCACAACAAACGGGGAGAAGGACAGTTGCAGTCCTCTGCCAAGCAATTAACTGGTGATTTGGCAGCGCGGTGATTTCTTCCCAGGTGTCCAAGCCTCATCCTCATATGAAGCCTGTGTTGTTCCACGCCTCCCGTTTCTCCTGATGGCCTCGCAGGCATCGTATTAGTCGTGCCAATAAAGCTTTTCATTTGGCTATTTAAAAGGAGATGGAGAAGAAGTGTTCCCACACTTAGCCCTGGCACCCTGTGCTGAGTGGACTGCAACCACTTTGTCTTATTGCTCAGCAGGAGGAATCTGTCATGTAATATAAATGGCTGCACAGGAAGGGCAAAGTGGCTCATACATATTGTGTCCGCCAACAGTTTGTATATGTAAGCATAAGTGTAGAGTTCAAGAGGGTTAGGGTGGATTCGTCCCCCCAGTATTTGTAAAATGTGCGTTCTCTTATGCCTGCCACTCCCAAATATGTTCATTTTGTCAATTCCTTTGTCCATTTCTTCTCTTTTATTCATTTTTTTCATTTTCTTTATTATTTCGTTTAAATTTGAATAATTTGTTAATTTTCTTGTTCAGTTTCCCCTTATTATTCATCTAATTTCCTACATTTTCTTAATAATCATGCTCAGTTTTTGTCAATCTTTCACTTATTTTTTCATTTCTTATTTGGTTCATCTGGTTGTTTATTATATTAATTTTGATTCTTCATGTGGATTATTTAATTTAATGTGTTTCTAATTCTGTTCCTTTTTGCTCATTTGGTGACTAGTTTATTTTTTATTATTTTATTCATTCTGCCCATTATTTTGATTATTTTTTCTTTTTGTTCATTTCTGTTCATTTTGTTGCTTATTCTATTCACTGTTGCTCCTTATATTGCTTATTTCATTGATTTTGCATTCATTTCTGTTCATTTTGTGGGTATTTTACTCCTTTTGCCGCTTATCCTCTTCACTTGGATGGGGTATTCTTTTTCTTATTCATTCCGTTTTCTTGATATTTCATTTTTGATTGTTATCTTGATTATTTTCTTAATTTTTGTTCATTTTGGTTCATTTTTGCTCCCTTTGTTGTTTGGTTTGTGTAGTTTTTGCTCATTCCTGTATATTTTGTAGATTAGTTTGTTCATTTTTATTCATTTGCCTGATTATTTTATTTAAAGTTTATACAGAGAAGGCACAATGTGCTGTACATTGATACAGAATACACACTGATGTGCACTGAAGGGCCAACAATGATTTATGTAACATGTCTGGCATCTATTTAAAAATAGATTTGCATGATAATAAAATGCCACACTAGTGTCTACCTGAACATACATGAATGCAGCTCTAAAAACGACCCGTTCTGGTTCAGTGACATTTGTTTAAATTCACACCCATTTGGTATATTCTCATCCTTTACACAAGGGTTTCTGTTTAAGATTCAGTTACCTTTCCTTTAATTGTATTTGGAAGTAATTTCATCTAATAAAACACCTTAGACCTCATTACTAAATCCAATCACTTGTGAGGGAGAAAGTATTTCTTCAAACCCGCCTGTGACTCTCATTCTGCTGGTTCACTGTAGCGTCTCTGTCCTATCAACTGTTATTCAAAGGAAAAGTTCATCTTCAATCACCGAACCAATGATATTGTATTAGCAGCCACAGCACAAATGAAATGGGTAATATGCTGTGAGAAACACTGAAAGATGAGCACCTCCAACCCCTACAAGACCAGTCCACTGTTATATTTCCTTTCACCCCAATTCCAATTTATCAACTCCAGACTTTTGTCACCTTTAAATTGGATTTGGCTGGTGCGAGCGCATTATAATTCATTCCGGCCCGGGCCTTGTTTCATGAGGTTGCAACACTGTGCTTGTGTGTGCTTCCTTTTCACAGTGACATGCAAACAACAATGCAAATGTAGGGCAGCTGAAATGCTAATTACACCCAATCATTTCACAATCGACGGGTGTTACACAGTTGTAAACAACGCTGTCAGTGTTGCACGATTGCAAAAGTTCAGTTCGGAACTGGCTATTTGTGCTTAGCATGTGCTCTGGGACATCAGTGAAAACACATTCATTAAGAGTCAAAACTAAGGGCAATGTGTTTACCTCTTGTTCTGTATTTAGCTGCTGCATGGTACAAAGCAGGAACATTATAATACAAGCCCCAATTCTAAAAAAGTTCAGCCAGATGGAAAAATGTAAATAAAAAAATCAAAAACAATATTGTGCTATTAAAACTTTCTTTGACCTATATTTCATTGCGGACAGGATGAATACAACATAATTCATGTTTTGTCCATTCACCTTGGTTTGAACTTCATACCAAAGATACTTTTATTGTAATTCTCACATGAAACATGAAGAATGACATATCAGTCAGGTAATAATGCATACTGAAATAAACATTAAAAGCCATGTAAAAGATAAAAAAACTATGAAATATAATCAACAAACATTTAAATTAAAATATTGCAATACTAACAGAAAGTGCAGCAGCTGTATATAAAGTGTACTGCAGTTCAGCTTATATTGCAATGTGCTCCAAAAAAGCATTTTTAGGGCTGAAAGTGATTTAAAGTCACCCAAAAACAATGTCATTTGAAACAGATGATGTGAAAAGGTGACTTTAAACATGATATGGTACAATCCAAAAAAGAGTTTTAGTCTTTCGGCAGCAAAGATGAACAGAAGATCAGCAGTTTTTCCATTAAATGTGTAAGAAGCTTATTGTAGCACTGTGCTGCAGAGCCTGACAAAGATTTTCCACAGCGATCCTGAGTCTGTCTAAGTCTGTCAGTGATATGTGAATGACAGCGCCTGTATATACACAAGAGAGTATACAGTAAAAGATCACTGATCTTGACTTTGCCAAAAAACTGTAGACATTCTCACAGAGGCACTTGAAATGCAAGGAGCTTGGAGGGAGAACCACTAGGGTTGTGGGCGTACTGGGCCAAGAGAAAGAGCCAGGCCGTTGCAGATTTTTGGGATGTTATCATCTCTGCTGTTGTCTGTGGTGAGAACGTGGACGTCACAGACTCATTCACTTATCTCGGCAGTGTAAGTCACCATTCCACTGGTTGCAGGGCAGAGGTCAGTTGTTGACATGGCCTTGTACAGGGGCAATGCTTTCACTAGTGAAGAAGGTGTGGTGCGGTTAGTTGAGCACTGGGATGAAGATTTGAGTCTTTCACTCCTTGGTCATTCTGGTCTTACCATATTCTTGTAGGACCTGCACCACAATTGAACTCACTTCACTTCGCTGCATCTTTGGTTACTGATGGTTGGACTTTAAGGGATTTTTTTTTTTAATTCAGGTTTCTCATGCATTTAATGAAAAACTGAAAATATTCAGTCCATCTTTCCTCCTGACCAACTAAACCTTTTCTTGGATGCTCCTTTTGTACCAAATCATATTTAAAATAACAGTTTTGAATCAGCTCTTTCCAATCACATTGTTTTTGCATTTAACTCATTTTAAGACCCTGTCTGATCGTTTTTGGACAATGTTGCAGACCCAAAATTGAGGAATGAAGACTAAATATTTTCAAATAAAAAAATAAATATGCTTTGCTCATGCAGTCCATAATAAAATACAAGTCAAAGTAAATCTAAATAGACCAACATTATTTTAATTTTATTTTTTGTTTCCATCCGGCCAAATAATCATTCAATGCCTAAAAATTTAACAAAGATGACGATTATAGCAGTATCATCTTTCTCTGACATGTTTATCACATATCTCCATTTCATCACTAGAGCCATTATCCTGCAGATTATTACTCACCTTTCTTGTCCCCAAAGAACAGGGTCTGTTGTGCAGGGTTTGACCACTGGAGGGAAGTGTTATCATTGTATTCCACACGACAGGTCATATTGGCTGTGCCCCCCTCCACCACCGTCACATTCTGAGTTATGGGGAACTGACCTTGGCTACCTGTGGGATTATGAGAGAGAAGAGTATGAGGTCATGGCTAAGGCATGAATAGATTGCAGTTTTCTGCTGGTGGTTACTGTCTCCTCGCTGAATAAAGTTAATGCGCCAGTCAGTCTTCACACCTTTCAAATGCTCTGTCATTATTATTCTCAATTACATTAATACCTTTATTACATGACAGTAAAAGCCGGGGATGACCTGGACAGCAGCCTTTGACAGCTGTTGCAGCTACAGAACAGTATTTTTTTTTCTGACAATGGTAGGTTTTACTGTCCCAGAGCGACTTCCTAGCTGCCTTATTGCAGGGCCCTAATTGGTAGCATGGCCTAATTAGAGGTAGTCATGTTCTGCTGTATAGACTGGGGCTGCAGCTGGGTGGTAAATTGTCACATAATCCTCGAAACTGTGGGCCTTCGATCCAAGCGAGTGCCTTGCCCTAAACAGTCACTCGTCACAGTGTGCAGAAGACATCCAAATGAGCCCTAATCACCCAGCCTTGCTGGATTTCACCTTCTTATTCCACATTTGTACTTGTCGTCTCAGCAAAGTCCTCTAATTACATTTCAGAAGCATTTCTATCCTGCCTGTGTTTTATTGAACTCTGCCAGGCTTCAGAAGCAGATGTCTCAACCCAAGACTCTATTGAAAAGAATTGTGAGAAGACAAATTAGAGCATGACCCTTTTGACTCTAGAACAGCCAACAGGCCAAAATTACAGATAGTTCCTTTTTCAACAATAAAATAATAGTCCATATAAATCCAGATTAAAAATATGAGCATTTTCAACAGCCACAAGACAAAACTAACCTTACTGAAATGCACTGTTTATGTGCATCCTACAGCATTTATTTCTGTGTGATCTGAAAGAGATGTCAATTCATTTATAACAGTTTACTATGGAAAAGAAACTTACGATCTAAATTAGAGCTGCACGTTTGGTTTAATTGCAACTGCAATCACAGTATCAGCCCGTGAATATAATTGTGAAACACTACTTATTTCTCTGACAATTTTGTTGCTACTTTTTCATTTTGTTGATTGTTTTGTGAGGTTTTTTTGTACGATTTTGTAAATGTTTCTTTTGCTTTATCTTTTGCTTAAGTGTGTATGTCTGAGTCAGGCATAATACAATTGCTACTCTTTCTTTGATAACTAAGTAGATTGAAACCAAAAATGCAATATGGGGTACAATAACTGCAATTTGACTACTTCATCAAATCATGCAACACAAATCCATAATTACCCGGGTAAATCTGACTCATTTGACAGATAAAGGTCACAAATTCTATTGGTTCAAGTGTTAAAGACAAGAACTGCAACCAACAACTAATTAAGATTAAAGCTGAATGTCCTGAGTGCATTTCACTCATTTCCCACGAGCTAATCTTTGCACATGTTGTCTCATAATTTCCCAGGTCTACTTTGGATTACTCTCCTAATGTGCCTGAATATAAAGGTGACATTGTCTCCATCTCTCCCAGGTACAGTTCACCACAGGGACATTTCAACTATGGGAGCAGCTGTCTGCCTCATTAGTTCGCCTCACATGGGGGAGCAGAGGAGGCAGGGATAGTCAAAGGTCTGTGGACCTTCCTTGACCTCCAATGTCCTCATAGAGACCACTGTCAACCAGAGGTGAATATGGAGCGGATATAAATAATAATGTACAATGATTCCAGTAGCACACATTTCTTATCTGCTCATTAAAGCTAATCACATCAACAAACACACTGGCATTTTATCAGGCCACCATTTCAGTAATTCACATGCAGCCGTCTTGGTGCCATAATGCTAGTCCAGCGAAATTAGCAATACACGTACTGCTGGTAATTTTAATGAAGTGGATGAGGAAGCATTGTGTGTGGAGATGCATGTGGAGATGATGTTGTCTGTTCCTGCCTAACTTTTAATACTTGTTTCCTATTCGCCGTACCTCATCTATCTCTCCACCATCTTTGCTGCCTGTCTCCAGTGTGTACTGTCCACTCTTCACACAAACGCTACGATAAATCCACAGTAATGAAGAGAACCTCAGGCTTTTTGCAGCCAGGGGTATGCCAGATGCCTATGGCAAAAGGGTGATAAAATTATTTTTAAATTGGCTATGTAAAATACCATAACCCCAAATCAGAGAAACTTGTGATGCAATGGTAAACAATGCAACACATTTGTTTTTCACGGAATCTGGATCAGTAAAATATTTATCACTTTATAGTGTTGGCATTTACTTTTGCAACACTTAATAAAATATGGACTGAAAGCACCAAGTGATTAAGTGTTTGAGGTGTGATTTTGCGCCATTCTCCTTGCAAATAAGTCTTAAAGAGCACTTGAAAAATGTATAAAGTTACTGTTGCATCCTGTATTGTTTCCATTAACTGTTTTTCCTTTGTTTTTGCTTGTGTTGTCTCTGTATTTGGCTGTCGGGGCATCTTGCCAGGTCATCATTGTATATTAGAAGCTGTTCTCCATTGATTTTACTTGGTAAAATAAAGATCAAATAAAATAAATAAATAAATAAAATTATTTTCTAGCCTGCATTAGTTAGAATTTGACAGTGTAATATAACTTGCTAGCTGGGATAGGCTCCAGCACCCCCCCCCCCCGACCCTCACGAGGATTAAGGGGTAGAAAATGGATGGATGGATATAACTTGCTAATCTGTTGTACTTATTAGAAATACAACTGTGCCATTGGTGAACTAAAACTGTATGCAAATGATCACCTTGATATATGTTTACCAATTAACACCAACACAAACCTAGAAAGGAAAACTGAGTTATACTAATTAGTGCACATAAATATTCATGTTTTGCAAAGAAATTTACTGCCATCTGTGAAAAAGGCAAAAAATGTGTTCCCTTCGGTTTTAAGAATTACAACACGAAAAATGCACTTTTTCATCAGGTTTTTTGTCAGCAACATTAGCTAATGAGGTAAAAGTAGATAACATCTACAGCTAGCTAAAAACTAGTTTGACTAATAGACTGAGGGAAGAAAAAACTTTAGATTTCAGACTTTTTATAACCGGTAGTAACTGATTAATCAGTTATTTAATCATTAGTTGTATTCATAAACTTTATATTGGTATCTTTTTCATTATATTCTTACTGGCTTGATTATTTCAGCAACAGAACACTTTTCTTTTACTGGGTAATAATAAAGTTACATGGAATTAATAAAGAAAGTGTAGTGAACGCTCCATTTCACTTGCACCATATGTTAGACAGTATCTACAAAATACAAACGTATTTATGTAATGTAGTACAATCCTTTATTTTATTTTATTTTGAGATACAAGTGACAGAAAGTTGAACAGGGAGCCTCTTCCGGTTTTGACTTGTAGGACCCAAACCAGACAAGAACTTAACTGACTTTCAAATTGACTGAATTATGCAACCATTTATGTATATAGTGTTTATCAATTTAAAAGATAACTGTACAATTCAGAAAAGTAGCAGTTAGTTGTACACTGAGATATAACTCTGTAGTCATATATAATTATAAAGACACAAACATGGTATCACTGCAACTTTGTCTTCACCTCTTTCACTGCTTTACTCTGGAAAAATGGGATTAAATTTCCTGAGCATGTGACCATTTTGTGTGACCTTGGAGATGCAGTCCACAGAGCATATTAACACAAAACGAACTAATATATTAGTGTTTGTGTGAGAAACTGCAACTCTCTTGACTTCTAAAATTGTCTTTAAAATTGACAAACATCATGCAAGTAAATAGTGGCATAAGTCAGTCTGGGTCAGAAAATTATGTGCTGCTTGCTATTGATTATAATGCCATTTTTTCCATAACCTGAAAGAGAGGCATAAGGAAGTGGGCATGGCTTTGGTTCTCTATTTGTCATGAGTCATGTCCAACCTTCTTAATGTGCTGTGGCCACTGGGGGCATCAGCTTCATATTTTAGCTGCAGTTTGGTTTTCGGTTCTAATTATACTTCCATAGCTTTAGTGTAAAAATTGTATGACAGTAACTAATTTGCATACGTTCACTGAGCTGTGATGTCATCAGATGACGCCCCCTGCTGGTGAGAAACTAAATCCAAGTGACGAACAAGTTTAAATGCAGTGTCAAATAAAATAAATCACAGTGACATCATTCATTGCCGCGTGTCTCTTCTACAGTAAGTATGCAACAATATGGGCTCTTTATTGTCGCATTTCTAATATACATCCCAATTCTCTACTGGGAAAACATTGAGCGAGTGTAGATGTGGCAATCCAACATCTGCACCCTCATCTTTCTCATCCAGGCTTTTGTAATGTGTGCCGAACATGGTTTTGAGCATTATTTTCAGTGGAGCTTTTTGTGCGCACTGCAGCTACTGGGCTTCATGTAATACATTCATGAAATTCAACAGTCTTGACATTCTCCAGCAGTCTAGAGTGTGGCAAATGCTGTCTTTTCTGTGGAAACATAATCCCCAGTCCCAACTACAGAGTGTATTTCATTTTTTTTGAGATGGTGATTGGAGGGCAACAAGCTTTACTTGTACAGTACACTCCCAAGAAATGTTCCAGAAAGTCACTGAACCACAAATATGCTTCAGGGACGCGACGCTGTTCAGTGACCCTGTACAATGACGTTACTTTAAAGAAGCATACCGTACAGTGTATGTTCACCCGAAATGTGTAGTATTTATTTTCCATCCATCCGTCCATTTTCTACCCCTTAATCCTTGTGGGGGTCGGGGGAGTATTTATTTTAAATTGGTGAAAATGATCAAAATGTTTATTCTGTTAGCAAAAGAATCTTCACATAATATCTTAAATATTCCAAAATGGGTCATCTTAATGGTGAGAACAGGGAAACACACTGTGATGACCTGGTAAAATCAGGCAAATGGGACAAAGTGTGAGTAATATCATTGCAGAAATTCTTAAACAGTAGGCCCACTCTTAAATATGCAACCCATGTTGTACATTATAATGGTGCAATTAAAATGTTTTTAAAATGCAGCAAAGGGAATATACACCTTAAAGATCCCGTATCTTATTTGCACATCACTGAGCTGTAGATGGAATTATTGTACTCAAAAGCAGGTTTATGTCCAAGCTATTTTGAGCTTGAAAAAAGAATCCCCTGAAGGAGAAGAAATCATTCTGACAAAAGTGCGAGCCGTATGAAGGTTGTCTGCTCTGCTGGTGATCCAAGGCAACTCAGTGATGAGCAGTGATGAAATGAAGAATAAACCTGCACTTTTGCAATATGCCTTAGGGGAACACAGGTCGACCCATAAACACGGATGGAGCATATGAACTGAACAGGCTAAAACACTTCAATACCGACCATTGCTGTATTATTTTTCTTGCACTTAGATGTGTTATATGGAAAAAAGTGCTTATTTTCTGTCAAGGCCAGTCTGTGGCAGGGTGACGGCTTGTACATATTTACAGCAGACAGTGAGCAACCTCTCTGCCATCAGAGTGAATAGGTGAGGTGAGGATGGAGTAACCCAAGATATCTTGATGAAAGTAGTTGGTAGCCTCTAAAACATGAATACCATTAGCTGCTGCTTTTTCCATGCAGCCAAGTCGGGCAAGTGCTATAGTTGAAGAAAAATTCAATATGTGATAAGTCAGTGGTTCTCAATTGGTCTCACCTTGGGACCCACATTTTACACCGGTCATCAAGTCAAGACCTAGTTTTATCTAAATCAAACGGGCGATTTTTACCACTGCTGTCAAATGTACAACAAAAAAGTAATGGAGAAAATGCACCAAATAATGAGCAAAATATCTTCAACATGAAGAAAAAAAAATCCAGTTACTGATCAAGCATGAATGAAATAATTCACAAAATGAAAAAGAATCCAAAAAAGTGGGTAAAGATGAACAAAAATAATCAAGAGAATAAACAAGGAAGAACAAAATGATCCAGAAGATGAACACAGATTAACTAAAAAATAAACAAATAAACAATAAACAAAAATAATTAGCAGCAAAATAAACAAAGCTGAATGAAATAATCAAGAAAATTTAAAAAGATGAACAAAATAATGCACAAAATTAAAACAATTAAGAAAATCAAAAAGGAAGAACAAAATGATCCACAAAATGTGTGCAAAATAACAATCATAAAGAAAATAGAGTAAAGATGAACAGAAATGAACATTAAAAGAATAAAGTAAGCAATAAAATGAACAGTGCTGTGTGAAAAATATAGGAAATTAACAAAGATTAACAAAATAATCAAGAAAATGAGCAGAAAAACTATGTTGAATAAAATAATTTAAGAAAACTGAACAGGCAACAGACAGTGAACAAAACTGAATGTAAATGAACTCAAATAACAAACAAATGAACAAAATTGACAGAGCAGAAACAAGTTAATGAATAACATAAAAACCAAAAACAACAAAATCATCCACAAAATAAACAAAATGGGCAAAAAAAAAGCAGCAAAATGAATAAAACTGAACAAAAAGGAACAGAATGATCCACAGAATAATCATGAAAATGAACAAAATTGAACAATTAATAAAAAAAAAGAACAAAATAACAACATAAACGACCATGTAACCTATCATGATATGACCGAGTTTCGGTCGGCTCAGGGAGTCACTGATTGACACATATGCGGAGGATTTGGTGTGGTTTGTGAATTCTCTGTCATCAGTTTGGTTTGGAAACAGCTGTTTGAAAAGGAGGTGTTAAAGCAGCCGACGGAAGGCAGCGTCCAGACAGACCATGTGGAGAGTGATGAGAAGAGATGCTGACCGAACAGATGGAGAATCCAGAGACTCGTCTAAGGGAGTGTCGGAGATTCAGGACAAGTGGAACTGAGAGTTTTGACAGAACAGCTCAGGGAGGAAACAGAGCTGAAAGAACTGAACCATTCTGACGTACGGACTGAGAATCAAACTTTAAAAGAGCACACTAACACTATTGTATATATTCACCTTAAAAAACTCTGAACTACAACCAAACGACCCAAGAGCAGATTGGCCTGTTCATCAGAAGAAAGTACACGGACCGCGGGACAGACGGACGCTGTGGGTGTGATTTGTCGGATTCAGAAGCAGACGTTTGGCAGACACGCGCCTCATCCTCCGACAGGATTGGCACAAACACACCACACAGGGACTATCATAGAACACAACTCAAGTTCTGTACATACACGTAAAGTTCTGTCTTGGGAGCATAGAGAACAGACTCATAGCTAAGCTAGCCAGACCACCCTGTGACACATCACCTTTCAGTTAAATATCTGTTTTATCATAACAGACACAAGTCCAGCATCAGTCAATAAGCACACATTTCAGGACCCACTCAGAATCAGTCTATGACCCATTTTGGGATCCCAATCCACCAATTGAGGCCCACTGTGAGTCACCCTCTCCCTCTGCGTCCAATTCTGCCTCTGTGCCGCTCCTCTGAACTCCATATTAAAAAACATAGAACGATGAACCAAGAACCCAACATGAACTTATTTTTGCATTACATTTACACTTAATCAATTAAAACCCTGAGCTTTTATTGTTTTGTTTATGTGCCTATATGTGCATTTAATCAACACTTTTCCACATCAGACTGCTTATGGGCTAGACTCTTAAAGCTATAATTGGTCCCTTGGCAGTGCTTTGGGCTTTCACTTTGTTTTTTATGATGGTCACATGGATCTGAAAGTGCTGGGGTTCTTTTTAGCACTAAAGCAAAGAGCCCACTCCAGTGAAAGCTTAAACTAGCAATATCACCCTGAGCTGGAAGATTATAGTCCACATTCAGGTGGGCCACCAGCACGCTGATCATCAGTCACAATGTCAGCAGCCACAAGATTAGTCAGGTTGTTTGCTGTGCTTCACACAGTCAGAATGCTGCTGACACATCTCTCCACCATGACATTAACTTTCATACAGAATCAAGTGACTCTGCCTCATGAATCAAATATTTACCTGCGCAGCTGAAATGAGGTAGAAATGTAAATGGGAACTGGGATCGCATCTTCACAGTAAATACAAATATTTGTAGATTAGATTGTAAAGGGAAACCAGTGAAACAGATGTCTGCTAAAAGACAAAACACAGATTAAACGCAGATGTCTCCTGTTCGTGATTTTTTCACATTTCAACCTGAGACAAGATCCGCAGGTGTGGAGTACAAAAATGAACGCAGATGTGCAGAATGGCCGTGAATGAGTGTGCATTACTGATAAACTATTTCACATTTCATCTCCAGCAGCCTCTCTTCACGCTGTTATCAGAATGCAGCTCAGACCGTGGCCTGATGAAATCTGGGTCTGACAATATTAGAAGCCAAGAATATGATACTTAGGTTATTGATTTTGTGAGTCCTGTGGTCTGGGTGGGTATCTAGAAAATGTGAATATGAGTAAGATAAGAAATCTTCATGACTCTACTCAGAGTGATTGTGAGAGTTATCCCTATGAATGTGAACGCGGTGCATTATCACTAATATGATACTACAGTATTTTGATATGATATCTTTGAAAAACAACAACATGCTGGGAAACCACGCTTAAAAAAGGGATAATTAAAGCACTATATATATATATATCGCGTCTATGATTTCACTGATTCCTCTAATGGTCAGTGATCTAGGATGCAAGGTGGAAAATACAAGCGACATCTCTGTTGAGGAGAACAGAGAGTAAGTGGAGGAAGAATGAGCCATACCACCCCAAAAGCCTTTCTCAGTTTCAGCTGACTGCTCCAAATAATGGAAAGCAGTGCCTTGATGAATGGCTGGAGAGCAGTCAAGCACACCACTGCAGAATAAATTGTAAACTGCAGGCAGGATAAAACGAAAACAAATAACTTAAAAGCAGTAAAACAAAATAGCAGAATCCATCATTCATTATGGAATAACACAAATTATTAATTTTCATGTAAAATGAATAATCAGGCTGTTTGTCAAACCATTTTTACCTCTGATTTTTACACTGGTTTCGTTGCAAATAGAGACAGTGGAGGTGCTGAGCTCCTGTCTGCAAGCTAATGACTCATTGCAAATTCTGTTACCACATAACAAATCAAATACCCATGGCCTAAGTGCACAATATCAGCACTGAATATGAAATACTACATTTAAAGCTGCAGGAGCTGAAATCAGGGAGAAAATGTTGGAGTTTGAAAATGCACACCTACTTCTGCAACTCTCTCCTCTCAGTCCAAATCAAAAGACTAAAAATAAACCTACAGGGCATTATTTTACACTGCTTTAGAAATGAGAACATTCATTTTGAATGATCTCTATTGAACCAGGGAAAGAGCGGTTACATCTGACAAATTCTAATCAGCAATTACTAACTATACCTGTCAGTCAGATATCGAACCACTCCCATCTGCATGAAAACACCTCCGAGTAGCCAAAGTCTGAGACAAGGGATAGGTCGACTGCCAGAAAACAGAGTCCACAGGACAGGGTAGGCATCCAGTTTCCTTTGAGATGCAAGAAACAATGGTTTCTTTGCAAATAGAGATAGTGGAGGTGCTCGGCTTCTGTCTGCAAGCAAATGAGTCATTTCATGTCTTTACAAATCAAATACCCATAGCCTAAGTGCACAATATCAGTACTGAATATGAAATACTACATTTAAAGCTGCAGGCGCTGGAATCAGGGAGAAAATGCCAGTTTGGAAATGCACACCTTGTTGTGCAACTCTCTCCTCTCAGTCCAAACCAAAAGACTAACTGTAAACATAGAAGACATGATTTACACTGTGTTACAAACAGAGCATTCATTTTGAAGGTTTTCTATCAAACCAGGGTTTGGGAACTGTACGTCGTGGTCTACTGTAAACGATTAGACAACCTAACAGTCGTACTGGTAGCTACTACAGAGTTAGCAACTCTTGCTTATCTCACCATAGGATGACTGAGGAGAGACAGTCTGTATTTGATATCCCTTCAACATTTGGTACAGGTAAGAAAAAAACAGACAACTAGCTTGACAACTGTGAGGGTATAAGCTGAGTTTATACCCTCAGACAGGTTGGCTTTTTAATAATTTAAATCAGTCTGCCATGAACAATTGGCTACTAACTCGTTTCCCAGCATTGTAGACTGCACCTTTAACTGCCCCTACCTGCATGAAAACAACTTTGATTAGTCAGCCTGAGTCACTGGGAAAATTGCTTGGTGCTCGTCCAGGGAACAGTGAAGACTTCTACTTTCGTTTGAGATGCAAGAAACCTATGAAGCACTGCAGCTTTAATTTGCTGACAATGTTTAATGCATTTGAGGTAAAAATGATCCCCCCCATGACATTTTTCAGATTTTTTTCCTTAATTACCGTGTTTTCTGGGTTATATGTCCCTCTGGAATGTTAGTCGCACAAGCCAAAAAATGCATAATGAAAAAGAAAAAAAGTGTATAAGTAGCTCTGAGGAACACGTCACATTTGTTGGGGGAACGCGCATCACGCCAGAAGTGAGAGCTCACGGCTCGCCTCCCCGCCTCACTGGGCAAGTGACGGTGCCGCCACATTTGGTGTTAAGCTGATGGCAGGTATGGTTGTTACCGGTAATGTCTACATTTTAAATTGTCAGTAATACAGATGTGGCAGATGCAGGTACACAAGCCTACAGTGACCTCTAGCAGCTGTCAGTGTGACAAACAACCAATACTCGAAATATGTAATATACAAGTCACTCCGGTATATTTGTCGCTCCCTAGCCAGACTATGCAAAAAACCGTGATGTGTAATCCGGAAAATACGGTACTGTTTAACCCTCAAAGACCAAGATGACTGCCCACGTCACTGTCAAATAACACAAGTTTGCTGTTAATTTTTCTAAATTCAGTGGCAAATTCATTCTTTTTTGACCATTTAAATACAAAATTGGTACTTTGACTATTCAACAGCTGGAATATGTTTGAAAAGCAAAATAAATATAGGAGAGTCAGGCATCTGAAAATAATATCTATCTAGGTCTAGTTCCAGATAGAAAATTTCAACGCACGCTAGTTTCATTCAAAGAGGTTATTTTTATTTGCAAACAAAAACAAAATTATACAGTATTAGGAAAACAAAAATGACCAGGGTCAATAGTATTGACCTCCAGAAGAACTGACCTTTTAATTCAGGCACAGCACCAAACACTGCTCCTTGACTGAGTTAAAAAAATCACTTCAGTATTACTCAATATTCAAGTCCAAAACAAACAAAAAATTGTTTGATAAGTGGGTTTATTTCCATAATATGAATTTATACAGTAGTTCTAGTAGCACTAATAAGGCTATTGACATCCTTCCAAGAAAAGCACATTTAGAAGTCAAATATGGTGCGAATTAAGCCTTGGCAAGGCACACCTGCGAACTGAAAACCATTCTGGGTGACTATCTTGTGAATCTGATGTGAGAATGCAAGCAGTGTGCAAAGCTGTCATTAAAGCTAAATGTGTCCACTTTGGACAAACTAATACAGGATCAAACATGTTCTAGGTTTCTGAAGACTTTTTTTATGTACTATGGCTTAGTAGGTAGAGCAGGTTGTCCATGAACGGGAAGGTTGGCGGTTCGATCCCTGGCTTCTCATGTCCACGGGCTGAAGTGTCCTTGAGCAAGACACTGAACCCCAAGTGTTTTGCATGTGAATGAGTGAATGAAGAAGCAGTGTAAAGTGCTTTTAGTACCATAGGGTAGAAAATGACTTTTTAAGTGTAAGACCATTTCCCATTTACATACAATAATTCCATAGATGTTCTTTCACAGTTTGGATGTCTTCAGTATTAATGTACCGTACAGTGCTGAATGCACATAGACATATGCACACAAACAGGCACACTGTACAGATCCTGTCAGCTGTAGGTGTGATTTGCACAACTAGACTTAAAATTGCCAGACATAGAGTTTGTACAGCAATACAAATAAAAGGCACCAAAAGAGAGAGCAACAACCCACTGAGTCTGTGTGCCACCATCTTTACTTTTCTCTTGTGAATATAAATATTAATCACTGCAATGAATATTATTTGACAAAATTGTAATTAATTGTCCAAAACGAAATTGTGTGTCCTATTTGCCTGCAGGTTGAGAGAAAAGGAAGTGGAACATTAATAGTGCACAAATATTCCACTTAATTAAATCTTGAGGTCTCCTGTGGTATGCATTCCTTGGAGGGGGAGAAGAAGTACAGTAACTCATTTTGCTGGCTCTCATGTGACACAAATCCAGACAGTTTTGTGTTCCAACACAATTTTGTAGATGCATGGCTTAAATTTTGCTTTGAATGTCCTTCTGGATAATGTATCCCTCCTTGGCGCAGTCATTTTCTGCACAGGAAGTAAAAGACTCTTAATCACATATGACATATTCGCCTGTGTACCAGACATTATACCTAAACTCTTCAAAGAGAAGACATGGGCTGTGATGCCAACTTCAATTGTTTGTGGGACTAATAGTTGTGTCCAGCAGTTTGCCATCCTCTGCAGCACTCTCTGAAAGTGTTCCTTTTAAAGCCTTAAGTTGTATTTGATCACTGACATATCTATATCTATGCAGTGGGGAAGGGTTGGGGATGTGCAGTGAGGCGGATGCAGTAACTTAAAGCTGTAATATCACTGGCAGGTTCTGGGACATTGTTCATTTGGCTCCAAAAGCCCAAGTTCCTATAGAATAATATTGGACTTTGAAAATAGTACATACAGTAAATGGTAAATAATTTTTTATCATGAGGCATCATGGAGTCAAATATTTTATTTGGACCCTCTAATAAATGACCTGGTTTTTGCTCTGTTATTAAAATATAATATTTGTCTTAAAGTTAGACCATTGTGGACTCTATTTATTCAATAAAACATAATTTTTCGTGGGTCCCAGCTTGACTGTAGTTGTGGGTAAGTACATAAACTAAATCGAGGGCACTCGGAGAGCGCATACCTCTGCCAAGGCTGTTGTTCACCCAAAGTGTTATTTTTTGACCAGACAAGGATGTTATGTGATTACGCGGGTTTGTCTGTTTGTTTGTCTGTTTGTTAGCAGGATTACACAAAAACTACTGGTCAAAAATAATCTCACAATGTTAAAGTAAGTGAAAAATTGATCCAGGATCTGCATCCTGACCCAGATCATCTCCAAAATTTAACGGTTTCAACCTTTGCCCAAGGGCTACTTTTGGTGAAAATTTTCATCAAAATCTGCTCAGTAGTTTTTGCCTAATCCTGCTAATAAGTGGATAAATCGACAAACCAATGTGATCACATTACATCCTTGGCAGAGGTAATAATACCACAATATGACCAATATGACTTATAGGCAATGTTTGTAGAAGTTTTACAGAGTCATCTGCTGCTATTGATCCAAATGTGGTCACGTCATATTTTTGACTCCACCATTTCATTCAGGAAGTGACAACCCACTGGACTGACTGATTCAACCTGTTAGTCCATCCATCCATCCATCCATCTTCTACCGCTTATCCGTGGGGTCGGGTCGCGGGGGCAGCAGCTTGAGCAGGGAGT
>JAQQAE010001188.1:0-26775 GCA_029823295.1 Pseudamia nigra
GGTGTTGGGATTGAACCCAGGACCTTCTAGCTGTGAGGCATGAGTGCTACCCACTGCACCACCGTGTCGCCCATTTGCCAATCTCATAAATCCATATTTTATTCCCAATAGAACATAAACAACTATCAGATGTAAAAATTGAGACATTTTAATCATTTCATGCTAAATATTCACTGCTTTTGAATTTGATGGAAGCAACACATTTAAAGAAAAGTTGGCACAAGGACAACAAAAGGCTGGAAAAGTAATTGGAACAAATCAAAAACAACTGGAGGAGCATTTTACAACAAGCTAGGTTAACTGGTAGCAGGTCAGAGATCTATCTATCTATCTATCTATCTATCTATCTATCAATTCTACCTATTCGTCCATCCATCCATCCATCCATCCATCATTTCGTCTTACTAGCCAGGCATTTCCCTGCAATTAAAGAGAATTTTAAACGGTTTATTACAGAAGTCGATTTGTCTTTGTTCATACAGGAATCCTTAAGTATTTCACAAGCTCTCAAAATCAGTGAAGACTGAAAACTTTCATTTTAACTGGATAGGAAGGAGATAAAAAATTGTAATCTCAAAAGTGACTACAGCTGTCACTGAAATGGATTATGCATAGTTTTCCCCTCTGACATATACTGTAGTGGAGTTCAAGTATAAAGTTGTATAAAATAGAAAACCAAAAATACCAAAAGATTTTCTTAGACAGAGTTGTAGTAGTGCTTAGTTACATCCCACACTGGTTACGTTAAAATAAATGCCTCCAAATCAGATGAAAGAAGATAATTTGCCCTTCAAACTCTAAAATTAGGCTTACTCCATAAATTTGATGAGAAAGCGTTGCAGAAAATATATTGTATCTGTCAGCTTTAAGAGTAAATTCTGTGTTGCTAGGTAGAGAAGCCTAGGCATGAATCATACCACCTCTTTTATGAACTACAATCATGTTAATCTGATGTATTAAAATAGGCTATTTGTTGTCAAGCTGATATCTGTGAGATGCTTCAGCTGCATCCAGCTATCTGTGTGGCAATACAGAGGAAATACAGCTATAAATAGGAGACGGTGGTATCTGGTGGAATCTGCAACTGAAGAATGCATACACACACCTACACATATAGCTATGATTTAACTCCATGTACATATTAACTTTTTTTTTTTTTACCTTAGAGTCATTCTTCTTAATTTAAAGGCCTGAAACTAAACATTTCTACATTCTAAACATTCTAAAACTTGTTGTCCTGAATAGTATTTCCAATTATGACACTATGGAATCTTTTCCTGGGATTCACAATGCAGTTTTGTACAAATAAAAGTATTGTCTCATAAATTACAGAGGTTTAAGGAGAATATGCGGGAAAGAAGGGAGTACAAATATAGAGTTCCTTTTTGAACCTCACTACCCAGGAACCTCAGTGGCTGCTCATTAATGACTCTGCTGCTTACCATAACCGTACAAGGAGACAGCTGGGCCAATCAGGACAGAGCACAGGCACTGACAGGCCACTCAGACAGCCAGAACAGACGTGGAGTCATCAGCTGTCCGCACGGCGAGGAGGCTCAGCGCGCATTCCAGCAGCACGGTCCATTGACACACACAATGTTTTCATTTCCTTAACAAGACACCAGCGACACTGTCATGACTGGGTCATCGTTACCAGTGTGGTAGGTGGTTATGAGAATGTTCAAACATATTCCACAGACTGTCCTGGTTAATATACACTATTAAAATAATAATACACACATATATAACTGTGATTACATTAGGAAGTTACATGTTTTATAAATAAGAGAAAGACTTGAATCTTTAAAAAAGATTGACTTTTATTATTTATTTGACAGAAGTGTGATTGTTTACTATGTAGTCATTATACTGCAATAAACATAAATGAGCTCATGATGACTACAGATCATACAGATTGTATGTAAATTTCCCTTTTTTGTGGGATCAATAAAGTATATCTATCTATCTATCTAGATCATACATTTGAAAGTCCCCATCCTTGTTTCATAAAGATCCACTGATGGTAATCCACTTCTTCAATTTCTCTGCAAACATTTCATTTAAAGTGCATCCAGTCAAGTGATTTCACTGTGGGTCAGTCCCATCCCTCTACGTGAAACAACATTTTTCATTTGTGATTTTCTGCTGGCAGTTCTTATTTGGACTTGTATGAACCTTGAGCCCCGCCCCCTGGTCCCCAGACCTGGTTTGGGTCTTATTTAAGGGGGCCTGAAACCTTCATCCAGTGTCCCAGTGGAAGCATCCGTCTACCAGTCCAGGTCTGCCTTGGTGAGTACATTTCACAGCTTGTTTCACTGTGGTAATATTTTTTTCTGTGGTAGTTTAAATAATATTAATGTCTTAGAAATATCTATATTGACCATCTGAAGGATTAGTTTAATAAAACTAATCATGAAACTTTAGTAAAGCAGCAGTTTTTACAAAAGATAAATCATCACTAAACGGATTTATGGGAAACTGTAAGTCCTTGAGTCCCTGTTTCTGCTTGTCTAATTGCTATAGGATGCAGAACAATGTTATTAGTGAATTGTTTAATTTTCAGTTTTACATCATAATATGAGAAGCTGTGAATAGACAGCTTTGCACGTATCTCAAATATGCTTTATGATTGTATTATTGGGCTAAAAGCACTGACAATTACCTCATGTTTACCACATTTACCAATGAATGAAGTCAGCATGCAGCTTTGAGCAAGGAGCCATCAAGGGTAAATGTCACAGTGCGCTGACACATAAGTACTGCTCTGACTCTTAGAGAAAACTTGAAATAGTAGGAAATCCTTATGGCACTTGTTTCACTATGAAACACAGTGGGGGGTCCTGAACTTAAAATAGATTACAGGTCTCTCTGTTATGCCCCTTTTTGGTGCTACCTCAGCAGCTCTGAGATGTCCCCGGAACAATCTCAGCTGTGGAGATAAGATATCAGTCGCTGTACAACAAGGTTAGGGCCAAAATAGCTCCAAAGGCATGTCCAATTAGCAGTGGATACTGTAGATAGCATCCATTAAGGCTGGTTGTAATATTGTATTAGTGATAATACTTTAAGATCATTTATGATATAGTGTTGACAGTTCAAAGGCCCTGAGGATTACATTTGATGCATCCTATAATTGTACTAGTGGTTGATTCATTATGTCATATAACACGTCCAGTCATTTCATCGAGTCATCAACTTCTCCAGCGATGACGCATCATTGTTTCATTTTCACAAGCCTTCATGCTATGTACCCTGTGAATGGCAGTTAGGCAGCTGGTCCTAACACCAGGTTAAATGTCTCGTCTTGTGTTTCCACTCCATCCTCTCTATAATGTTAGACCAGCACAGTAAAGCCTCATCATGTGTGATGACGACGAGACCACCGCCCTTGTCTGTGACAATGGCTCTGGCTTGGTCAAGGCTGGATTTGCCGGAGATGACGCTCCCCGTGCTGTCTTCCCTTCCATTGTTGGAAGGCCTCGCCACCAGGTACAAAATCCACACTATGTTCTCATCAGAGAATGACATGTACAAAACTTCAGTGTTTACGTTTTTGCAAAAATATATCATCCCTCAGAGGCAAATGTTGTACTTTTTACTGCACCACATTTGTCTGACAGCTTCTGTTACTAGTTGTTCTTCAGATTACAGTTTTTTATTCCTTTACTTCAGGAAAAACAAAAAAAACAAAAAACATATCTCCAAATGGATTTCTTTTTGAGGCATGCAGTAGAACAAACTATGAAGTATTTAACACTGTCTGAATTAATTAAAATTAGTTTAACCTTCAACACTGATGGTAGTAAACTGCAAGATACACATTAATGCACCAGTATCATGCATTATAGAAAAGCAGTGATGTGGTTTCTTCTGCTTATATGCTCTCCTTGTATGTGTAAATTTGCATGCATGGTTATGACAAATGACTAGTTTACTGCACAATTACTGCTTTTGCTTCTCAAACTTGAAGTACATTTTTCTGATAATACATGTTCACTTTCACTTTTTCACTGTGTGGGATTGACTACTTTTACTCTAGGATCTGAATGTATTACGTTTTGCTTATGCTTCCTTTCTCTGAAATCCCTCAGGGTGTGATGGTGGGTATGGGTCAGAAAGACAGCTATGTAGGTGATGAGGCCCAGAGCAAGAGGGGTATCCTGACCCTGAAGTACCCCATCGAGCATGGCATCATTACCAACTGGGATGATATGGAGAAGGTGTGTGTTCACAGTGAGATTCATTACAAATAAATAAATTTAAAAAAAAATAGAATTTACAGCAGTGGTGGCAGAGGCCCTTCCAGATTCTTCAGAATTCATAGCCTGTTTACCATAGTAAAACGTTTAGTGTATTTTTAGATTCTTTGCTTTACTTAGAGAACCATATTGTTGTTTATTCAGTACAGAGCTTCAGCTGTTCTTCTTCTTCTGTCAGATCTGGCACCACACCTTTTACAATGAGCTGCGTGTGGCCCCTGAGGAGCACCCTACTCTGCTCACTGAGGCCCCCCTCAATCCCAAAGCCAACAGGGAGAAGATGACACAGGTACTTTATATTAATCTACTCTTCATCTCACCTTTTACATCATTTTTAGATTCAACCAAACCCTTGTCAAATGGCTTTTTCCTACAGATCATGTTTGAGACCTTCAACGTTCCTGCCATGTATGTGGCCATCCAGGCTGTGCTGTCCCTGTACGCCTCTGGTCGTACCACTGGTCAGTACAATCACTGCAGCTGTGTCACATGTACCCATTTCAGTCTGTTACCACTTATGCAGTAACCTAAAATTACATAGCTCTATTTTTGTTTGAGTTTATAAGACAGAAACTGTTAAGGTATCTGCAATGTAGAGGAATTCATGTCTCATTTTCAAGTGATGGCATTAATCCCTTTCCAGGACAGTGTGTACCTCATAATGACAGCAGTTTACAATGTAAAACATAGCTCCAAACACCAGACTTGTATTTGACAATAAACTTCACAAGCATGTATGACTAATCTGACCTTGTTTGTCTGCTTAAGGTATTGTGCTGGACTCTGGTGATGGTGTGACCCATAATGTCCCCATCTATGAGGGTTATGCTCTGCCACATGCCATCATGCGTCTGGATCTGGCCGGTCGTGACCTCACTGACTACCTGATGAAGATCCTGACTGAGCGTGGCTACTCTTTTGTCACAACTGGTAGGTGTATGCCCTGAGAGTTCAATATTTTGTGTACCAAGTAGTGCACAAGTCTTGTTTCTAAAAAAGTGAATCTTTCTCTTTTAGCTGAGCGTGAGATTGTCCGTGACATTAAGGAGAAGCTTTGCTACGTGGCCCTTGACTTTGAGAATGAGATGGCTACCGCAGCCTCCTCTTCCTCTCTGGAAAAGAGCTACGAGCTGCCTGACGGTCAAGTCATTACTATTGGTAATGAGCGTTTTCGTTGCCCAGAGACCCTGTTCCAGCCCTCTTTCATTGGTGAGCAAAGTTCATCCAGCTCAAACTGAATTCATTCATTAGCTTTTTTTAATTTGTGAATTGAGTCAGTAAGTATTTTATTGTTATTACAAGACAAATCTATGTCTACCTCTCAGGTATGGAGTCTGCTGGTATCCATGAAACTGCCTACAACAGTATCATGAAATGTGACATTGACATCCGTAAGGACCTTTATGCCAACAATGTGCTGTCTGGTGGTACCACAATGTACCCTGGCATTGCTGACCGCATGCAGAAGGAGATCACAGCTCTGGCCCCAAGCACCATGAAGATCAAGGTGCGAAAACTAGAATATCCTTATACGGTGTTTGGTTATGGCCTAACACTTAATGAAAACTTAATCATATTTATTCCTCATCTAGATCATTGCCCCCCCTGAGAGGAAATACTCCGTCTGGATCGGTGGCTCTATCCTCGCTTCTCTGTCTACCTTCCAACAGATGTGGATCAGCAAGCAGGAGTACGATGAGGCTGGACCTTCCATTGTCCACAGGAAATGCTTCTAAACACACAACCAACTTCTTTTTATTCATGCATTTGTAAGTTGTTGTCTACTGTATATATATTTGTGTGTGTATGTCCTATTGTAATAAAAATAAGCCCTTGTGAGATTATTTCTGGTACTGTGTTTTTGTGACAGAGCAGAAATTTCACAACACATGCAGTGAAACTAAGTATTTCATCATCTGATTGCATAAAAGGGAAAATTATTAGTGAAACCAAACAATATTATATTAAAGCTTAAGTTAATTTACTCTGTCATCCTTGAAATCCTTAAAATGCCACATAGCAGTCTGACTTAAGCTTAACATAAAAAAGGCAGTACTTGAAACAGATGATGAACACTAACCTATAAAGCTGAAAAGAAATGTATTTGCTTTGCCATGAAATGCTTGTGTGCTCCTTTGGGGACCGGATATAGCAAGTTTTCACAATGCATCTTGAGAGTAAAAAGGTTTTACATTGATGAGCCTTTTCCCTCCAACTTTTAAATATTTCCATTCTCTAATACAGTATAATGAATGTTAATATGTGGCAGTGATAAGCATAAGCAAGAAATATCATAGGACCTTGGGTGTATTATTGTGCTTCTGTAGTTGATATCCTTGCTTACAAAAACTGTGCTGAAGGTAACGGTGGAAAAACATAATTATTGTATGGCTATTATACGTATTTGTTTGATGTTGCAGTCATTTCCAACAGTCAATACTTGCCTTTATATTCTACATATTTAAACTTAGAAAGACTTATCTTTACATCATTTGCCACGACTTAATATAAGAAACATGAATTTTACACTTGAAACGTTAAATATGAGTTACAGAGACAACCGGCAACGTCCCATTGTGCGGTCATATGCTTCAACAAGAACTGCACCGCCCCGTTGGGATACGCGGAATCAAACACATACAACCACCGGATGTCATTCGAAGAGGTTCCAGCCAATCACAGTGCAGAGGGTAGGGAGCGCCGCTGTTTGAATGCTCTGCGGAAACAGACAGCCTCGCAACCGATGTGACGAATGAGTCTTAGCACAATGCAGTTAGGTATGGTAGCTAACATCCTTAATACATGTAATGCGTACGTTTGACTGCGCGATGAAAAGCCAACGATAGCATCTGAAATTGAGCGGTATCCAGTAAAGGTTAAGGTTTTTTATTTTCGAATACGATGTATTTATAATGTTCACGAACGACTGCTGGCTAATGGTAGCTAGCTAACTGCGTTGCAGGCGAAGAATGACTGATAATCCATTAGTTCGGCACCATATGAAGTCTGTTCGTTTACGGTTAGTGCAGCCTTCGCAGTGTTATTAATTTATTTAAGTGTTATCCTCAGGTCTGTGTACTGCGCGTTTTGTAATTTGTTCGGCGTGAGAATGATATAGTGCGGGCTGGAGACCGGAGAAAGTGAAAAAAAACAAGCGGACGATTGGGGTCACCTGTCAGTTTGTTGAGGAAACAACAGAACAGAGAGTGATTTAAATGTACTGTGCCCTGAAAATGAAAGTCACAGAAAGAAATATGGTGCGCCTGGTTGCTGTGCAGCACCTCCGCACAGCGTATGGGATAAAGACAAAAAACTGGAACAAAAACAAAGCAGCCAGTTGTAAGACCGCGGCAAGCAGCTCGGTAAGTGTTACAGAAAGTGATTTCACAATATTTGTCAGGTCTGAGGGTGTTTTTTACCTACAGTCACGAAAATTTGGAGTCGGCAGATTGTCACGAATAACCATGTTTGGTGTATCAGCTTCTTGGACTATTGTGCAAGCTGTTGAATCAAATTTGCATATTAATGAATGCACGTCTGCACTGATGAGACCCATTTGTTCGCAGGTTGTTGTTACTGCCTGGGCTTTGTTTGGGTGTTCCCTTGGTTATTCACGCCATAATTTTCTTTAGCAGCAACAGAAAGCCAATGCTAACATCAACATCTATTACATTTCTTGAATTTTATTCTGATGGTTTTGGACCATTCTTTATTTGCGTTCCTAGGACAGTAGTTTTCCCTCTGCAGCGTATACCTAATGTAATCTATTTCACTTCATTTTAAAAGTGGCCAGTGAAGGTAGATTTTTACTCTTGAGCAGCTTTTAATTGGCTCCAAGTAGTCACAAGGTCTGTTTCAACAGACTTTTTGAAAGAACACTTCTTCATTTGAATGTAGAGAAGAAACCTCCCACAGATGTCAGATCAGTTTATGTGGAAATGTAATGAAATTATTCCACTACAGTTGGCAAACACGTGATGTTGTAGAGGTTCAAAGATGACTTATTCTGTCAGGAGGCAGCTGTAATGACTGATCAAAGGAGCAAAACCTGTGTGGTGCAATGATGTCTTGATGCAGAACTTTTAAGCATTTTGAACCTTGAGGGCAAAAGTAGGAAAACCCTGACATTCAGTGCCCTGAATTTAGTATTCTGTCTGTGCAGAAAAAGGTTTTTGGTGTACCTCTAGAGAGCCTGCCATACTATAACATGGAAAGTGGGAATGTGCCAAGGCAAGTAGACATTAATATCTACCTTTACATTTGGAAAATCAATTCTAGTTGCAACATTTCCCATTTAAAACTAACATTTTACTGCTTTTTTTCTTTTAGATTTCTTGTTGACGCATGTATAAATCTGATGGCACATGTGGACACAGAGGGCCTATTCAGAAAGTCAGGCTCAGTTGTTCGCCTGAAGGCACTTAGGGTGAGTGATGGCTGAATTTGACCCTCTTCTAACTGAAGGACCTTGACCCTGGGAAAGGTCTAACACAATAATGTCATTTGTTTGTCCAGGCAAAACTGGATGCAGGGGAAGAGTGCCTGTCCACTGCTCTTCCTTGTGATGTGGCCGGTCTTGTGAAGCAGTTCTTCAGGGAGCTACCTGAGCCTGTTCTGCCCACAGAGCTACAGGAGGCTTTCCTTAAAGCCCAGCAGCTCTCTACTGAGGAGGAGAGGACTGCTGCTACCATGCTGATGTCTTGTGTGCTACCTGAGAGAAACTACAGCATCCTGTGGCATTTCTTTGACTTCCTTCACAGTGTATCAAGGAGGTACCAAGAATATCTAGCTGACATTTAATGTACAGTCAGGAAAATATAATGCTTTGGAAATCATAGTGATCATGTCTGTCCAGGTTACATTGATCGCTGTAAGGTATAATTATGATGATCAAATATTTTTCCTTTACTTTTTGTTTTTATTGACGTTTTTACATTTATTACATAAATATAAGCTAATTAAATTTCTAACATTTCTATATATTATTTCAAAAGAGAGTAAAGCTTTTGAAATGATTGTAATGTATAAATTCTGATTGTATTGTGTATAATTGAATGAAAGTAAGAGAAAAATATGCCCTACTGTAGTTCAAGGTACATTTAGAGTGTAGCCTAATGGTTTAAGTGCATTTATAAATTTTTAACAAGTCTGGAAACAAAAAGTCTACGCATGAGAGAAGGAGGAAAAAAACTTTGTTTCGGAATCCTATATACATGATTTTGTTTTTCCCATAATGATCTCAAAGTGCAGACAGTACGTCAGTTATGAAGCCCTCAGAATGTCACACTGCCAAATGGACTACTGGATTACTAAAAACAAATAATTGCTTAATCTGCAGTTGTATATGAACAAATGGTTTTGGGTTATGTTACAAATGTTTTACCTTTTTTTTTTCTTACTGGATTGCAACAATATAACTGCTTCTCTTCTCTTTTTTTTTTTTTTGTTTTTCCTTGGTTGTTCGTAGGAGTGCAGAGAACAAGATGGATAGCAGTAACTTGTCCGTAATATTGGCTCCCAACCTCCTTCACTCTGGAGATGGTACGGAAAAAATGAACGCCAATACAGAGAAACGACTCAAGCTGCAGGCCGCTGTAGTACACTGCTTCATAGAAAATGCACACAGCTTTGGTAATTGGTTTGCTGTTCACTTGCAGTTAATCTTAGCCTCATCCTGTACTCAAACACTAAATGTTGGGCCGCATTTGTGTGTTACAGGTGTTCTACCACAGCCTCTGTTGGAGAAGGTACCAGCTATGATGGGCGGTGAGGCTGGAATTCTGTCCCCAACGCATGAGGAACTTGAGGAACCAGACTTGCACTCAGGCTTGAAGAGGAAAAACAGGTGCAGTTTTGGAGGTAAGATTATCCCCTTTCATACAATTTAATCCACACTTAGGAATGCAAGTTTGTTGTTACTTGATTTTAAAACAGAAAATAACAATTACAAAAAAGGATCTAAATTTGATATTTTAGAATTGTGGGTGTATATATATATATATATATATATATATAGGCCCCGAGAACACATTAAAAGCTTAATCTTTCCAGTTTTTTCAATGCTCTATTAATTCAAATTAATTCTCAAATTGACCCAATCATTGGAGCCTTCTATAGCTGTGAAACACTGTTTAAAAAAACACACACACACTCTTTACATGGTTTGGTTTGTCTTACATTTCAGATATGGTCAGTGGTGCTCTGAATAAGATTAAAACTAACAGAACACCCACAAATGTCTCCCAGTCAGACAGTCTGGGTAGGTACTGTGGGCAGAGGAGAGAACGTTGCTTGTTGTGTAGCATGATGATAGTTGTCCACGTGCTCTGTATATAAAACTACATGCAAACAAAATCAACCTCTGCTTCATCACATACTTAATCTTCTGTTGACTGCATTTTGGCATGGATAGCTGCCTGGATAATGAAGTACTGAGTTAATGCCTTACATGATGCTTGCTTCTAGTTGATTCTGTTTTCTTTCTCATCTGCTGATCAGTCGCATGCATCATCTGCAAATTCATTCAAGAGCCGCTAATTCTTCTGGATGCTTTTTTGCACTAAATGTAAACATTAAACACCACTTTTAAAGGTACTATTCATTCTGTTGTGATTTTTGCCAGTTTTTTCTTCTGCAACTCCTGTGATTGCAACGCCAACCTCCAAGCGAAAACTGCCTACGGAATCTGGCCACAGTTTCGGCTTCTCAAACAAAAAACGTAGATCTGTCAAAAAGAACCTTGGGCTAGATTTACTTCCGAATACTTTGTTCAATGGAGCCTCTACTCCTGGATCAGGTACTAATGATCAAATTAACATAGACTATTCTGCTATCTGTAAGATTTGTGGAGAAGTTGTGGTGATTTTTTTTTTTTTTTTTTTTTCTCTTTTCTCCATTGTAGCTTACAGTGTTTCTGATGTCTTGGAGTCTTCCCAAAATACGGTGCCCTCAGCTGGGAGGTCTCGAAGGCAGTCTGCTACTTCTGCAAGAAGGAAGAGCCAAAGACTTAGTACCCGGCATGCTGTCAACAGGTACATACTCATTTTCATGAGTCACTGTAAAACATAACTTTGTTTTATTTCATAGCACCGTTCTCTTATTAATTATACTGATCTTTTGGTGCAGTTTTATGTTGAAAGCTCATTTATATAGCAATAAGACATTATAAAATGCAGTATCACACATTTCTAGAGCTAATGCTCTGTATTTTGAGTGACTGTAGGAAAGAAACAAATACCAAAGCTATATAGCACTTCAAGTTTATTTTATGTGCATGTTTGTGTTCTTATTAGGGTTGAATCTGGAAGGGCTGGCTGCTTCTCTCCTAAAGTCAGCAAAAAAGAAGTGGCACGCAAGTCTCTGCGTTTGCGTTTTAGCCTTGGGAAGAGCAGCAAAGATGCTGTAAGTGTGGTCGCCCAATAAACTTCACAAATAAACTGTGAAACATGCTAATTATGTGCATGCAGGTTTAAGCAGTCAACTGAAATAAATTAAAATAATACAGTACATTTGCACTTGGGTTTTGGGTAAATTGTTGCACACTACAAGTATATTGTGTTCCTTTTTTTTTCTTGAGCACCTGAACCTAATGCATGCATGGTTTGTGTATACTGTAAGCACTTTTGTGATTTATATTAACTTGTGTTCATACTTGTATGGTACAAGTAAAGCCATAAGCTGTTTCCTATGTCTAGTTTTTATTACCCTCGTTTACATTGTTGGTGGAAGAATACTTTTACAGATTACCATTGTATTTGACTTAATATTTTCATACTAAATGTAGACTTTGGGTCTTTACATTTAGTGAGGTATTAAAGGTGCATACAGTGGCTTGCAAAGGTATTCACCCCCGTTGGGTGATTTCACATTTTATTGAGTAATAAATTGAATCATTGTCAATGTAATTTCAGTTTTGACAACGTTTGCAAAGAGTATCTCTTTGATATCATAGTGAAAACATTTATACAGTGGTGTCAATTAATTAAAAAACAGATAATGGAAAGTAAGCATTACCTGTGTTAACATGAGTAACCTAAATCAAGAGGTCTAGCCAAACTGCTGGAAGTCTCACAGTTTGTGAAAAAGGATAATCTGAGTGCACTGGATATATTTTAAGTGACAGTAGTATCCATCTGTGTCCAGTCAGTGCTATATGCCAGAAATCTTTATATCTGGCATAAAGTACACTATGAAGATGAAAGAGACACCAAGCAACTTTCTAAAAAGGTTAGTGAAAAGTGCAAGTCCTGGTGTAGATGCAAAACTCTTTCCATGTCCCTCAATATCCCTCAGAGTTCACTTAAAGCATCATTTAAAAAATGGAAGGAATATGGCTCCTGCAAGAAGACTCATGAGGGACAACACCCAACATACCTATGACTACACTGAACGAGTTAAGCTTTATCTGCTGTGATGAAGAGACAAACGGTAACTGTTGCCAAGTTCTTCACCAGTCAAAGTTTTATGGGAGAGTGCCAAAGAGGGAGAAAAGCTCTGACTCCACTAGAGTTCACCAGGAGGTATGTGGGAACCCCAAAATCAACTAGAAGAAGGTTCTTGGCTGTGATGAAGCCATAATTGAGCTTTTTGGCCATGATTGAACACTGCACATAATCATAAACAAACCTCCACTATGAAGCATAGTTGTGTTCAGCATCGTGCTATGAGGATGTGTCTCCACAGCAAGCTCTAGAACCCTGGTAAAGATAGAGGGTATAATGAGCACATCAAAGCATAGGGAGATATTGGGGTTAATTTGATTCAGATTCCAAGAGAACTACTTAGAAGCTTGCAAAACTTACAAGAATTATCTTCTAGAAGACAACAGTGAAGCATACAGTGAGGGGAAAAAGAGAAATGGTTTAACAACAACACTGAATGTTCTGGAGTGACTGAGTCAGAGCCCAGACCTCAATCTGATAGACAGTTTGTCTCTGGACTTGAAAGAGGCTGTTTGCTCTTGATCTCCATCCAACGTGGCAGTTTGAGCTGTTTTGCAAAGAAGACTAGGGTGAAAATGGTAGTGTTCAGAAGTGTAAGGCTACCTGAGAACTACAGTACTCACGTAAATTGATTACTGTATTTGCAGTCAACAATGTATCTGCTATATACTTATTTAAAGAGGGTGAACATTTGTGCAATCATTTATTTTCGACGATATTGTTAGAATTTTTTTTGTAAATTCATGTCAAAATAGCAAAATTATTTTGACAAAGATTCAAGTTATGCTATAAAAACTGAAAACATCCATGGGAGGTGAATACGTTTGCAAGTCATCGCAAGTTTCCTATGCTCTTCATAGACATATGTATATTTGACTTAATAAAATTTTGTTGCCCAACACTTTGGAATATCTTATTTCTTCTGAGTGATTTTTATCATCCTCTGAAGAACTAACCACAAAAGTAATAAAATTAACATATTAATGTTGCATTCTGGGTAACATCTCAGGGTTCCTTTTAACATTATACTACCATGCTTAACCCACTTTGGAGGGTCTTTCATATTTCATTTCTCATTTCATGCTGGTGATAAAGGGATCTGAGTCCATTGGCTGGCGACTTGCCACTCAGGAGAGCACCACAAGTTTCCGTTTCACCAAAGAAACAGACTTCAGTCCATCAGTTCTTCCAAGAAATGCTGATTCAAAGTGTAAGTATCTACTGGAGATTATACACTAGTTGTCTTTTAATAGCTCTCTACGTGTAATATTACAAATGTAGCATTTTGAGTTCTTCCCACCATTATTCCTCTTCACTTTTTATAGGCTCCAAGTATATCAGTAAGTCTGAAGACAATTTACTGACTCCCCAATGTGACTCAAGTGCCCACCGGGTTGTGTGGAATGTGGAGACCCCTGTAGGAGCTCAAGCCTTCAGTGGAGGATCTTTCACAGACACACCCATGAACATGAACATGTGCCTGAAGAGCAACTTTGTATCTGAGCCCACCATTGGCACTGCCAAACCCCCTATAGTGGCCAGCCTTCCCAAGAAGCTCTGTTGTGCTTCCAGTGCAGAGAGTTTAGAGAGTGAGAGCTCCATCACTGAAGCCCAAAGCCAAACAGGTCCCACCCTGCTGAAAATCAAGAAGGCCTTCACTGATTCAGGCTGTGACCTCCAGACTGTTGTACAGGACTCCTGCAGTCTAAAAACTACAACAGAACATACAGCAGACTCATCAGACAGTGTGTTTGTGCCTCAACCAGAGACTCCAAATGTCAATGCTCTGCCTTTGGACCAAGAAGCTTTGGTTTTACCAACTCAGCAGACCCTTTTGTCAAATGAACAGAACATTACCTTTAGCCACATCGAAATGGCAGCTTTGTCTCCTTTGCATATCAATAGTGTAATTTTTGAGTCTGGTGTATACTGTAACTCAGCAGCAAAGGCTGATCAAGGTTTGTTTTGTGCTGTCATCAGTAGTCATAATCGTTCTGTGCTAGGAGTTACTGAAAAGGAAGAAGACCAGATAAACTGCAGCAGACTGATTGATGCTCTAGACATCCAGAGTCCTGCTCATTTCACACTGGGTGTCTCCTCTGGATTACAGTCAACGCCATTCAAGCCAGGCCTTGATCTTGGCAGTGTGCTTGGTACGCCTCCTCGAGTTGGCACTGCCATCAATACAGTGCATGAACAATTGGAGCAAGAATTGCTCTCAGAAATTGGTACCAAAGTTGAAAATAAACAGCAACCCCTTTTGTCATGCAGCCAGGAAATCCAGATGCGTCGTGTGGCCGAACACATTCAACATTTTAACAAGCTCACACTTCATTCTCCCAAAACCTCCAAGGCCAAACTGGTCAGGTCACCAATAAAGTTTCAGCGCACTCCTGTGCGCCAGACTGTCCGCAGGATCAACTCCCTTTTAGGAGAGAGCCAGAGACCCTGTAGAAATTCGGAATTCATCCCCAGAGAGAGTGGTCAAGTGGTGAAAGCAGTTAGCTTAGAGAGTGGCCTCTCTCCTCACCCGCAGCTTCAGCCTTACCAGGGAGAAGCACAAAAGGCATTGTCAAACAACATTAAGTCCATCAAGAAGCCACCTCCAGTTCCACCCAAAAAGCTAAGCACGCTGGCCCGTAAATCCAAGGTGTGTGCTCTTGAAGATGTGACTAACAAGATCCAGTCTAAAACCAAAGTTGACACTTCAGAATGCCTCCCTGGTCAGTCAGGTTCTCAGAAGCCTCTTGTGCAGCAAGTAGCAGAGAAGGAAATGCATCATTACAGAGGCTCTCCCAGAAACCCTCTCAACCAAGTGCGACTGCTGTCTGCTACCAAGCCTGTAGATTTATAGCTTCAGAATATTTTGCCTTATGTTCCTTTTTTTTACTATGCAGATTACTGATAAGACTACATGACATGAAGCATTTTACCTTGTATCATCCACATTTCAGGGGTCTTAATTTATTTTAGCCTTGATTGATGCTGTTTTTTATATTTGTCATAATGGGAGATTTTGAGATGCCTTGCATTTGTTTTAGACTTGTGAAACAAGTTTAGAATTTGATATCAGTCCACAAGATAGCATGTTAGTGTTTGTAGTGTACTGACCAAATTCTGTTGATAGTGACTGGAAAAGTTTTGAGGAAGTCTTATGTTTCTGTTTATGCTTTCTGCAATTAATCTTTAGGTAGAGGTTTTAAAAATGTTCACTGAAAGTTAAGCTGTTTCTTTTGACTGCAGAATGTGTCCTTACTGTTTGTCATGATAAGAAAGAAGAAAAATGACACCTTCTGTTGAGATAATAAATGCCAAGCAGTATTGATCAAATCAGGTGTTTTGCTAATTTATGTTCCAAACCAAAATACTTTGCTATGTGAACTGCTTCAAAATAAATCCAATATTTGTAAGTTTGTTTACTTGGTTTTCTTCACTTAGAAAGTTATTACAACCTGTTTGATCCACAAGGGGGAGTCGTACATTCACATATCAGTCAACATTGAATTGGAACTGTTAAAGGCGAAAGAGGCTCCAGATTATGCAGCACTTAGTCTCAGAGAATTCATCTTTATTGTAAATATTTTTTCATCTAACCAGCTGCATCTACATTCAGACTTACAGCATTGCAACATGTAAACAATCTTATTATTTGTCCAAATATCCAAGACAAAAATGTAGGTTTTGGAGCATATATTCTTTTTGCGAACAACTCGGAGATATAAGAATATTGAAATCCAATAGTAAGACAAAATACGTTCAGTTTTAAAGTTATGACACACCTTGGCCTTATTAACCTTAATGTTTGAATCACATGTATCAAAAGGATCCACTTTTCAAACATTGTTTCTTAGATTACACTTCCTTTCCCTAGACGTCAAAAGAGGAGTAATACCTCCTTTCAGAATAAATGTGTAAATATTCTGCATACGTATCACGATGCCCTTTTCAGCAAATATTAACACTTGTGCGTAATTTTCTCGTGCGCCTCCCCCTCCCTGTCTGCTCTCTCTATTCCTCAGTTGTCTGTTTTCTTGAAGTGGGTTCAGGGAAGTGTTGAGGGGGCGGATAGTTTTGATTTTGTCTACATCGTGCTTAGCCAATAATATACAGAGAACTTGTGCACATCTCAGCTGGCAGACATTTAAAAGGGAGACAGTGCGGCGCTGAAGCAATTTGTATTAAACCCCCTGGCCCCTGTCTATGGAGTGGTTAGTCTCCCACCCATCCACAGTCCCGCCAGTGTACAGTCGACAGGAGTAGGTGCCTGTCATCTCTGAAGGTGCCAAGAGGACTGACAGGATCAAATCAGCGCATTTGAGGCTCTGGTGACTCGCACATGTGAGTAAATTTGAAGATTTTCAAATCATAATTAACACGCTTGATGTTTAACACTTTATTTTGGTTTAACCAGAATTATTTCATGGCTCCTGAATATTACAGAACTCTGCCTTCTCTTACTAAATATGTCCACTTTAAATGTGATGTAATCCTGTGCCTAATTGAAATATATTATAACCTCTAACATGTTTTTAATATGACATTTACTTTAACACACGTAAATGTTTTTGCGCCTCGGTCTCTTTACGCAGCGTAAAAGCTGCGACAGCTGTGCGTAAACCGTCCACAGTTGAAACGGTGCAATGATGAATTATTATTTTCTTTTCTCCAAGGATGGCCAACTCAACTCGTATATTCTGCAGTATGGTTTTCATCATTGGGCTGCTATTCTCTCCCGTGGATTCAAAAAGAAACCGAGGTTCACAAGGCGCCATTCCTCATCCTGACAAAAACAACCCAAACGAATCGGAGCAGCAACCGCAGCCTCCGCAGGCGGGCTCCGGGTCCCGGCAGAGGCAGGGCTCATCCTCACCGGCCGACGAGGTGCTGGAATCCAGCCAGGAAGCTTTACATGTGACAGAGCGCCAGTATTTGAAACGGGACTGGTGCAAGACGCAGCCATTGAAACAAACCATCCATGAGGAGGGCTGCGTAAGCCGCACCATCATCAACCGCTTCTGTTACGGACAGTGCAACTCCTTCTACATCCCGAGGCACATCCGCAGGGAGGAGGGTGCCTTCCAGTCGTGTTCGTTTTGCAAGCCAAAGCGTTTTACCACGATGACTTTTACTTTGAACTGTCCGGACCAACAGCCACCCACCAAGAAGAAACGCATCCAGCGCGTAAAGCAGTGCCGCTGTATATCCATAGATCTGGATTAGACTGCTTTAACAGCCAAGACCACGTGCCTACCGCCACATACAGTGACATTTAGGCTTCCTACATGAACAGACATCCTCTTCTTGCACATCGTGTGAACAAACACGCAATTTGTAACCAAAAAGTGATTGATTTGCCCGGTTTTAAAACAAGCATCGCTGCACGGGAACGCTTATTGGAATGGACATGTTTTACGCACGGCTTTGTCACCCCAGTAGGACTGCAGAACCCCGGTTTATTTAATAAAACTATACGTGACCCTTCAAAACACTCCTTATGACAGGAAACATACCTGTCAAATTAGCTTTTAACGTGTTTATATATGTTGGTTTAACTGATGTTTCCACTGTGTGGAATTTGATGGATAAGTAGTGATATTTGTAAACAAAATGTGATTTTTATTTTGATGTTTAAGACTCATTGGGTTCAGCTAACTGATTTATGTGAATTTCAAAGTCCATCAGTATTTGTCTTTATTGATTTTATTTTTCGTAAGTTCAGTTCTGGAAATTAAGTCAATATTTTTGTTAAAAGCGGAGAATGTACAGTTACAGTACGGGATTAATGTTGTAAAGTGTAAAACCGACTTTGATGTAATTGGTCCGTTTATTCCTTGGATTAAATTATCCACGAAAACACAAAATAAACTGATACAGACACATTGTGCATATTTCTTTGTAATTTTACACCAGATGCTTTTGGAATGTGTCAAAATATTAAATAATCCCATGAGACATTCAAATTCAGGCTATTTATCAGTTCAATTAATCGTAAATGTTTGACATTATGTGGGTAATTTTCTTTGTAAATGTTGCCATTTCCTTTTGGTCCATAGCTTGCAGGTCTATTGGGATCTAAAAATAATATGCAAATTATAGTGATTAGTACCTCAAAGGTGCAACAAAGGGAAAGTGGTACAAATCATTAGAATAAATGGTATTAGATTTTACAATATTCTTTGAGCACCTGTTAAGTACATCATTCTTCTAATGTAAAAGTTTAGATGAGCAGTGGTGTTCTACAGGTGTCACTCTACAGGCCCAGCTGTGCTTGTGCTTATGGTCCTCTGAAGTTCATCTCATTTTCTGTTGTCAGGCATTTACCACACATTGGTATTTTAATAATACAAAAATTAGATCAACACACGTCCAATTTAAATTCACATTCCTAAGGTCTTACTTCCATTGAAATAAACTCCATTTATTTAAAGGCTTCCAGGAACTCATTTTCTCGTCTAAAAGCAGAATTTGATTTAACGACTTAATTCTGACTCATAGTTTATTGAACTGCCTGGCTGAATTATAATTCATCAAAGCTGTTTTATGACTCAGGTTTCTTACATAAATATCACATTTACTCACTTCGCTGCTGGGACTCCTGAAAGCTGGCCTAATGAGAGTGCTGACAGTCGAAAATTTAGTCTGGTCTAACTCATATTTTAAAATGAAGACAACATTCCAAAAAGTTGTAATCGTTCTGCATCCAGTAGTTTATTCTTGAAATTTAAAACAATTCCATAAAATTACAGAGCACCTATATGAGAGCTACTGAAGGTTACACAAACCGGTATACATACAATAGAGGCTACAATGTTCTTGCCAAATCAGCTCATTTTGTTCTTTTGTTCCTAAGTAAAACAATGCAATTTGAAGTTGTCAAGTCTTTTCTATTTAAAATAAAAGGCTGACGTAGAGGACTTTGGAAGGAAAATGTGCAGATTTGTGATACTTTGGTTATGGGATCTATAACAACTCACATGGCTTTAGGTAATATGCTTAAATGTTCCAACTACTCAGTACCCTCTTCTGTCCAATTTTAAATTAAACAAAATACACACCTGTTTCAAAGTAAACTACCCTTTTTCACATATCACTAAGTAAATGAGCATCTAAGTTGCTTCAACAAACAGTATAAGTAACACGTGAAAATATATCTTTCAACTCTCTGGCAGCTTCTCATTCAAAGTACAACTCAGAAAAATACAGCATCCAGTGGGACAAAACTGATATTTTCTGGCACAAAATAAAATCTTTCTGTACATAAATAGACTTTTCTTGAATGATACGAGTGTGGTTACTATACATTTGTGAAAATAAAACATTAAGCTCAACACAGTTTCTGTCCAATAAAAAAATATCTAATAGCATTCCATCATGGAGCCATACAATCCATACATTTTACAACAAGGAAATTGTATCCTTGCATAGGAAAAGAGGTGCAAAAAAGTGCAATACAGTATGAAAAATGCACACAAGTAGCATAACAAGGGAGTGAGGCTTATAGCGAGCTACGACAAACAGCTACTGCAAGCAGGAAAGTGCTTAAACTGTGCCGTACATGTGATGTACTATAGCACTCAATGAGGGATTAACAATTTTGCATAAACTATATATTTCAGGTGAGCGAACATGTGGCAAAAACCCACTGCTTTACTGTTTTGTTCATCTTGGCCTGATTTTCTTCATACTACGCGTGTTTGTGAGGGGGCCAAGGCTCGGGGCCAGGTTTGCTGCCATGTTCTGCTCTTCCCTGGCTGTCACCCAGGAGAGGTCAGTCTGGTGCAGTGCAACAGAATACACTGACTACTGCACACGCAGATGTACACGCACATACACAAATTTAGACACAACATGTCTTAATCTGCACTGGAAGCCCAGCACTGAACATACATCATACTCGTCAACACAAACGGCACGGTCCCTGCCGATTCTATTACATGGCATATTTACAAGACGTTTAATGAGCCATGGTGGATGAAAAGGTATTCGCTACGGTGGACGACACTGGGAACTGCCTTCGTACGGCTCTGAAAGCAATTTGTTTTGTCAACACCCATTTCCCTCTGAAACAGAAATACATAAGCAGAAATATCTTTTCAGCAACGGCACAGATAAGGATGTCATATTTGCACAATCTTTTGCAACACCTTGAGCATGTTGGAGGAATGGACTGTTAGGTCTTCCTGCAGATCTCCAGTGTGGATGTGTCAGCTTGCATTGTTGGGAATCCCACTGACCCCTTGTGACCTTTCACAAGCTGGGCACTCAGAGGTCACGCCATGCTGGATGAATGAGGTCAACCTTTGGCCTTTAAGACTCTCATCACTTCAGCTGTGTCAGCCGTGCATCCTGAGTGCAGACCCAGCTTCTATGTGTACAGGGAACGGGTGAGTCCAGTGCTGTTAGTGGGACCGATACGGCAGTAGGAGTAGTAGTAAAAGTTTATTTTGAGTCCGTACAGGGCACAGAGGGCGGGCCGCTGTTACTGAGGCAGGTGGTGAATGCAGGAGGGATGAGGCCGGCACACGTTATGGACTGTGATCTCCCAATTGTCACTTCTTCTTCTCAGCTTGTTGACACATTGGCTTCTTTCTGCCGCAGTCGCTCTTTCTGTTTGTAACAAGCACAAAAATATTCACTTTGTTTGTACTGATTTCAACACAAACACAAGAAAAGAGCATTTGATTTCTGTACACAGATGAATTCCTACCAGACTGTTGGCATTGATCTTCTTGGTTTCAACTCTCTTCTCTGCCGTGATCTTGTTGATGTTTTCTTGAGCTTCCTTCAACCTATTGAAATAAAAAAAAAAGACTATTAAACTAAAACATTGCACTTAAACAGGGTTCCCACTCTTTTCTTAAAATAGCTTTCCAAGACATTTTCAGCTGCTACAGTGTGACAGACAAGTTATTACACCATACACTAATACATCCTCCGGACATGTTCACAGTTACAGACCAACACTAGTAACACTGGTCAACTGAATATCACTCGTTTTGTCTCTAGGTGCTTTTTTGGAAAAAAGTATGGGATTGAAAAAGTCAATAAAATCCTAAAATAAATGAACAATCTAACACCAAAATTGAACAAAAAAAAAAAAAAATCAACAATATAAGCAACAAAATGAGAAAAATGATCAAAATAATCAAGTAAGATAATAAAAATGAATAAAACAACACCAGACTTTAACACAAAATTAACAACATGAGCAAAAAAGGTTCAAGATAATCAACTAAACAAAAATGAAGAAAATAAAACCAAAATTTAACAAAGAAATCAACAAAATATGCAACAAAATGAGCAAAATAATCAACTAAGTTAACAAAAATTAACAAAATACGTAACACCAAAATTTAAGAAAAAAAATCAAAAATGAAGATAATAATACCAAAATTGAAAAAAAAAATCAACAAAATAAGCAACAATAATTTTCCATGACATCTTAAGCTTGTCCAGGACATTTGACTATTTTTTCTCATTTTCCACGTTTTTCATGACTGGAAAATTGGTCAATTATTTTATTAAGGGTTGGTCATTACAGCTGTCAGTCACCTGTTCAATTCATTTAATTAAAACAGAGACAAGGGCAGGCGCAGAAGTCTCATTTCTCCTCTAACTTTCTGGATTACAATACACTGAACGGTTATCATGGAATTCCTCCCCAAGTAACACTAAAACACTGCCTACTGAAGCTTTAAACCTCTAATTATGACAATGGTACAAAGAGCCACCTCTCAGCACCAGGTTCTTGATAAGCTGCTTGTAAGAGCGCAACATTTACACATCTCCCTGGGGCACACTGTCACAGATCCACACACACACACACACACACACAGATTCATGGATCCTCTCTGAGTCTGTGACCGGTGAAAGCCCGTAAGTGAGAAGCAGTAGAGAATGACAGTGGGTTGATGAGGTAATGAGGCAACCTTTAAAAACACTTGGCTTTTATGAGTGTGCAAACAGTATTTAAAATAAAGTTAATTGTACATAAGCACAATCAGCTGTGTGCATAACCTAGTAAACAACAAAGGGTGAGCACATGGATCCACGGCAAGACTGTAAAATCATTAACTCTTCCATCTCACAGAAGGAGAATGAGGCTCACTTCACATCTCGAGTCAAAGTCTCGAGTATACAAATCCAGATTCATGCCAGCATTAAAGGAACTAATATTTTGAGCTATAAAAGGTACTATTTCATACTTAAAACTACAACTGAAAAGGTAACTGAAGGTTTTGTAACTATCTACCCAGCACATGCTTTGCTCCGGCCCTTTAGGCTGCATGTCCGGCATCATTACAGAGTTTATCAGTTCTCCCATAACGGACAACCTTTAACAGCCAAGGGTCCCTGTCCGTTTGCTAGTAAAACCAGACGGCCGCCAGGAGGGTCTGCTGTCCCTCGGTGGAATGCCTCTCCAAACACGACACCGCAGGTCAGAGGACACGCCATAAATTCAGGTCCAGTTCTTTTGATGGACGACCGAGACCTTAAGTCGTGTCTTCTCAGACGGCCTCCCTCTTGGCGTAAATGACAAACCAGCATCTGAACATCAGTGCTGTACAATTAGGGTTCATTTGACATGATGTCCAGCGGTTAAGCATCAATCCAATGTTTTTTTCTAATATTACTTTTGGGTATTTCATTCTGGTAATAAACCAGGGGTCGACAATCTTTACAATCTTAGGAGTCATTTTTTGGACAGAAAATTAAAAAGAAATGGATCTAGAACAGTAAAAAATCCAAACCCTTCGTGTAGCACATGCTTTAGCTACCAACAACATATTACCATTTAATTTGACATTTTATTTTGTTCATTTTGTTGATGTTTTTTTTTTTCAATTTTTATTCATTTTTTTTATCCTTTTGCTAGTTTTTCCTTCAACTTATTGATTATTTTGTTCATCTTGCATATTATTTGGTTAAGTTTTTGGTTATTTTTGTGAATTATTTTGTTAATTGTTTTTTCCCATTTTCTTGTTTATATTCATTTACTCGTCTGTTTTGCTTTTTTGTTAATTTTTTCAATTGAATTACTGTTTTGGAAGCTTTTAATTCATTTCTGTGATTATTTTGCTCAGTTCGTCTTAGTCTTGTAAGATTTCTAATTTATTTCTAAATTTTACTCATTGTTGCCAATTTCCCAGATTTTGTCATTTCATGTATTACATTGTTATTCTTGATGATTTTTTACATTATTTGTACCAGTTTTGTCTTGATTTTTTATTCATTATTTAGTTTGTGTGTTCTTCTGTTTGATTTAGTGGTCAAAGCCATAAGAGCCACTGGGGAGGGGCTACAGAGCCGCAGGTTGCAGACCCTGTACTAAACAGAAACAGGAAAAAGCAGGATAGAGAAGGGATGCGATGCAGTGCTGTTCATCCCTCAAAACTAGAAGAACAACAGTAAAATGAGAAAATGATCAGAAGAGGAACCTTTTATTTATTCATTTTGTTGCTTATGTTTGCCCATTTTGTTTATTTTAGTGTTTTCTTTATCACTTGTTCTCTTTCTTGGTTATTTTGTTCAATTTTACTATTTTCTTGATTGTTACCTTCATTTTGTTGCTTATTTTCTTAATTTTTGTTCCTTTTTCTTGATTAATTAAGCATGTTTTTACTTCTTTTGTTGCTTATTTTTGCTCATCTTGTTTATTTGCTCATTTTCTGGACTATTTTGTCTGTTTTTTCCATCATTCTTTTGTATATTTGGTTCGTTTCTATGCATTCTCATAATTTTTTTGTCTCCCCCAATGTTCAGACCAAATCTACACCTTGGCTTCCACTGGACTCAAAACAGATCGGACCTTGTGGAGGATTTTAGGCTCCCCCTGAAAAAAGAAGGAACTCCAGCACAAACCAACTCACCTCTCCTTGGAGATGTTCTTGCTTTGGCGTTTCCATGAATTCTTAAAGTCGTTGCAGAACTCGTACCACAGCATAAAGACGTAACTCGGCGTCACCTCCTTCTCTCCTGCCTTAGGTTTAACACCAAAGTAGCTCACTGTGTCCTGGAAGCTATGGGGGAAAAAGACAAGACAGACTGAAATGATCACACGTTAATACCAATAAACAATAGTATGTTTTTGTTTTCAGATAATAATATCAAAATAGAGCAGATTGTAGGCCTATTTTAGGTTCAAAATGAGTCCAAAGCAGACACGGTAAAATGATGGATAGAGTCAGACAGCGAGGCGAGAAACAGAGCTGGAAAGTGAGTGTCCACCCTGCTGAGCCATGGGGGAGAGCCAGTAGCGGCGGCTCCATTATCACATTGACCTCCACAGCCAGCAGGGGAAGACTGCCAAAGGAGACGGAGACAACCAAGAACAGACTGCTGCTCTTCCAGACACAGCAACACACCAACCGAAACACACACATACATACGTGTGTGTGGAACATACACAAACAGCTCTGTGGACATATTGACTGGCAGACAATCAAAGATGTCAATATGATTCACGCACATGTGAGTTCAGACAGGTGTGCATACATAAAAAGACAGTACATGAATATGATCATTTTCTGTTTTTATACTGCACCTCTGTTCACTTGGATACAGCGCTGTTGTAGGGCAGCTCCTCAGCCTAATTCGATTGTAACCAAATCTGAACTCTTTGCAAGGCTCTCAGCAGCACACATGGGGTCTGAAAAGCAGCCTGCTGCTCCAAATTCCCTCCCTAACCCAAACATGAAAGACATTTTCTAGCCGTGCCTGTCAAAGGATTGATAAAAGGGGCCAATGATTCAAGAGATGTTCCTTGTCCCATTGACACCCAGACAGACTCTGACCTCCAGATGCTAGGTGGCTTTTGCGACGCTAATGTAAGACATGTTCACGCAAAATGAAATGGTGCAATATGCTTCCCAGACGCTCTGCTAAAAGCTGGGGAAAAAAAGCACTTTTGCGTGAGCCTGCTTCCCATTTCCTGGTGATGCGTCATTTTGCTGTGATGCTCAAAAAGGAGTGCTGTAGATCATCCTGGACTCTACAAAAGAAATCAGGAACAAAGGACTGGAATGTTTAGATTGACCAAACAGACACATGCTGTCAGGTAGCTTTGCTGCAGCCGGTCAGGTCTGGCATGATGAACAGGGTCTCTTCTCTATCAGCTCCTCTCCTGACCCTGGGTCATCATGTCAAAGCATGCACAAATCAAGCAACAAGCCCAGTGCCTTTCCTTTCACTCTCCTCAGCATATGCAAGGAGCAGATACACAAACCTTCACTCAAAACAGATGCAAACACACTCACACATGCTAGTACACCTAGAAAACATAAACAAAATCAGGCAGAGCTCAGTTCATTTGTGACTGTACAATTACGCTCATATACGCATGGACAACACCCCTAAACTTCTGTAATCCACGCTGTGATGCCATTGCCGTGAGAGGGTTTACTGCAGCACCCACAGCCGACATTCCTCACTGACAGCTATAAAAAAAGACCCATTACAAAACCATGAGCAGCCGTGAGAATCAGGGAAATATTTGGACAGGCAACTCTGCATTCCTTTGTTTCCTCAGTAAAAAGATTACAGAAGTAAACTCCATGTTGTTGGTTGATTCGTCAACCACCTTCAGATCCGTGTGTGTACCAACCTGAACTAATCCGTAGCTGGATGGTGACTGAAAGCGGCAGTTGCGCCAGATGAAACTGAGCAAGATGTGGGAGAGGAGAACTTAATGAGATGTAACTGTGGACAGAACCAGAAAACCCCAGTGGAACCCAAAAATGAAGCAGACAAATGAGGACTGCATGTGGTTGAAAGGCCTTGTAGACTGAGCTTTGAAGGAGCGTTTCAAAAAAGAAAACATGAATAAATAACAAGAAATAAACTTGATGAACACCGGTGTCTGAAAATGTACTGGTCTTTTTTATTAGTAGGGCCAGCTTAAAGCTTTTTTCATAGACATATTGTGAAATCCTTCAATGCCATGCTTTATTCAGTTCAATTCAATTTTATTTGTATAGTGCCAATCATAATCGCTGATTATCACTAGGCGCTTCACAATTTGAGGCTGAGACCTTATGACTATACAGAGAGTAAACCCAACAGAACCACCGAGAGCA